>CAJPDP010796603.1:0-13326 GCA_905336975.1 Bombina variegata variegata
AAAATGTGCTGCCTCCTAAGCTTTAAATTCCTTCACAAAGAAAAATTAATATTAGGAGTAAATTAGAAAGTTGCATTAAATTGCATGCTTTATCTGAATCATTAAAGAAAAAATGTGGGTTTAGTATCTCTCTAATTGTATGTTAAATGGTTGGTGCAGTGCAAAGTAGAAAATCGATTTGACAGCTTTGCTTTTCACAAATCAAATGTGGTTATTACTCCTTAATAAATTTAGCAGAAATATTTTTAAATACATAACATACATTTGTTTTACTTTTAAGAAACATTGGGATTAATAAGATCTCTTTGCTTTTCTCTATCTGTTTAATATTATATTATGCTGTAAAGGATTCATTTTATTTTGGCTTATGAAGCATAAGAGGAATCTAAACTAACACACCACATATAAAAAATCAGTTATTTAATTTCCTACCATATAAGCTTTAATTCTTTAATTGCCTCAGTTAGAAATCTTTATGACAGCGTTCATATATTCATTTGATTTATTGTTTCTATTAATCTGTCTAACCAAACACGCGATAAGCTTTTTGTGATCTTTGTATACCAAAACTCTCCTTTCTATCAAATATTGTGCAATGAATAGTTATTTGATTCAATTTAATAGGATGCAGTTGCAGCTAGAATGCCAAAACCACTGAATTTAAAATGATGTTTATGATAGCATTTTGTTATTTCCTAGTGTCTCACCAGCTTCCTGAGAAAAAAAAGAGCGCTGTACTGTTTACCATCTTTCTAAACACATGCAACTAGGATTGACCTTCCATCAACAGTGGGTATAATAATGTCATAGGAAGATGAGGCATGTCTGCCTCTGCATTTTCACCTTGAAAATGTAAGACTGCACGAGTGGGGTGAATTTAAAAAGAGAATTGCCCAGATTTCCAATTAAATATAAAGTTCAAATTTATAATGGGAGTTTTTTTAATACTATTTTGACATATTTTTAGCTGTATAAAGGCACCCACACAAGGCAGAGAGTAGAAATGCAGAGGAGGCATTAGCGGAAGAACACACTTTGCTACTACAATGTAGGCTATAGTCACAATTTGCACAAACTATTGAAATTCCTAGATGAATACCTTGGCAGCTTTGATTAAATATTGAAGAATTGTTTTAGGCAGTTTAATGACAGACTTTGGCAAGGCTAAAATGGCTGAAGCAAACTTTCCAATAGCTCTCTAAAAGAAGGACAAAGCAATAGCAATTAGTAGAAAAAAGGGAACATTAAAATATTAGTGTTAACCAAAGGTTAGTTCTAAAGAATATCAGACTACCATTATATACATTGAAGTGTTTAAAATAACCTCAACTAAACAATCACTGGAGTCAGACAGCCGTTCTAAGTTATAGACAGAGATGCGTTTACTGGAGTGGTGGTTAATAATTAATAATGGTTATCACACTTTAGTTAATGGTTTAAAGGTTTTAGTGTTAATCAGTTATTTGTTAATTATGAACATCACATCCACGTGCCATATTGTATTAGTAAAAGTAGTAAAAACCTCTGAGATAATAGCAATATCTATAAAAAGAAGTACGTATAGTATTCTGACCACTGATACAATATACTGTATCTATAAAAAGCCCAATAACTAGGCAAAAATAAATGCTAAAGCTTTTTATTTTTTTTTAAACTATTATACTTGCTTATATAAGATTAAAGGGCCATAATGGTCAAAATTAAAATATGCGTAAGTGCATTTAATTTTTTAATAGAAGTATTTTTTCAATATATTTCTATTATAAAAAAATTATTTTAGCAAAAACTATTACTTTTTTATGGCATATGCGTATAAGCAGCTTGTGCCCCATACACCAGCATTCATGCCTGCTCAGAGAGTAGTGTTTTGTATAATGCAATTGCATTGCTTACATGATATGTGCCACTATTTGATCTCTGAGTAGCACATGTATGTATGCCACTGAACCTGCAATAGCTTTTACTAGAAGCATTTTTCCTAATACAAGTATATTGTATTGTATCTAAAACATTATTTTAAATATAATATTTTGCAAAATATTTAAAATGAATAAATAAAAGGTTTAATCGTAACATCGCCTAGAGACTTAAGTTGGTAAAACCCGTTTCAAGCAACCCAAAGCAATGCCCATATTGTGTCTTCACTTTCTCCTTGCATTGTAGAAAAATAAAGTTTATTGTAAAAACTTTATTATTTCTGTACCATTCTGAGCAAGTGAATGAAGACCTGTATTAAAAACACCTTTTTTATTATTAAAGGGTTTTGTCAATGCTAAAGACAAGCAGCATTGCGATTAAATGAACCTGTGTTCATTTCAGTATTTACAAAATCCATATGAGACAATGACAACACGGTGCTTATAGCTGACTAAAAAATATAGATATATATATTGACAAGCTTATCTTTTGTAGCAAAGATCTGCCCATCGTGCACTGAAAGAGAGAACTAAAGATGAAACATACCTGGAAAGCTGATTTTTTCCTTAGATCATCCTCATCCTTTTTGTCATCATCTTCTTCCTCTTCACTGTCCGTCTCAAACAAATAATAATCACCGCTTCTGACCACTGAGCAAGATAAAATAGTTACTTCTTTCTTTTTAAAGTTAGATAATTATTCTATGTGGCTGGAAAGGTATAAAATAGTATAGCAATACAAGAGGGTAAACAGGTATACTTAAATTATCATGAGAGACTGACAGCTAGTGCTTGAAGATACCTCATATTCTCATGCTATTACATTGGAGGTTGAAGAAAAAAAATAGCCTTAAGCAAATGTTACATAAAGAAGATTAATATTTTCTCATAATAGATCAATGCACATGGGTCAAGGAGAAGAATTCCCTCCTATGTAGAAAACTTATCTTGAGTTTGTAAATGGAGTAAAATGGACCCCAACTCAACCCTTATAAAGCTTAGACTGACACGTGAGCCCTCACTGGAAGAAAAGGATCTCATTCAAATAAGTTTTTTTTTTTTTAAAAAAGCAATGTGAAATTGTTTGTCAGATTTGAAGTGATTAAAGTTGGGGGGGGGTTCCATATTACCCAGAGACCTTGTACTTAAATACAAATCCTATCCTATAGATGTTATATAGTTTGAGAAAAAAAATGATGACTATATATTTCACTAGGCACCAAATTCAGAGAAATAAAATTGTTTGGCCAAGTGGACTGTGTACCCTGTCTACCAAAAATAAACCAACACCTAATTGAGACGTCATATTATAAGTAGGTGAGTCTCTTCTCTTCAAATGATAGTTCACAAAACCATCCAGATGTCATATGGTTGATGCAAGAATCCTATGTTTGAAAGGTGTCCTCCAACTGTATAAGTGTATATGTGTGAGGTAAATATTAATAATTAGATTTGATAGCTTTACAAGTGTTTTTCCAGTGAGAGTATACTGTCAAATTCCTATGATTTTGAGTTTATACACTAAGGTGTGCCAGATGTCTCCACATTTTAGTGAACAAGCTCACTTTAATCTCACTGGATAACTGAGTCTCAGTTTGTTAAACAAAGCACTATACAGATAAATTCGGATCTACCACCATTTCTAAATAAGTGTTCAATAAATAAGTGAGAGGATCAGAACAATTACTGACCGATAGATGGAATACCAAATTATATTTAATAAAGAATATATTGTTTCAGCAGACCTGCAATAAAAGATTTGTTATGCATAAGTTAACTGTTTTTTCTGTGTGTTGGCTCCTTCACTATTTGGAAATCATTGTTGACAATATTAGACTTGTGATTATAAATTGATAAAGACCTTTCGCCTCCATATTAGTATATATTAAATGACATTTGCCTTATATCCTTGAACAGAACTTTTCTTTTTCTTTTTGCTTATTTTTACCAAGCCTAAGAAAACACAAAAAGTAACAGAACAAAACAAAAGACACAATGGCCAAGTATTTACGGCAGCCACACTACTTACTTACTGCTAAAGTAATGTGTGGCAAGCTTAATACTCATACAATAATTACTGTCAATTTAAACATGAAAGATAAATAAATTGATGAAAAATAAACATTTCGCCCCCATTATAACACTTTGTGTACATCTATTCAACAGACGTCTACCTGCGCATAAAAAGAACCTTGTCTTAAAATAAAATGTTTTTGTTTTAATCTTGAGAGTTGAATTTCTGCTTATTTTTTAATTGATGCTTTATCAATTATTGTTATGATATATCATGATTGGATTGAAATGGATATAATAACATATGTAAGTTTTAATTTTACTTATGTTGGGACCTGCAGAGTATAAACTACTTCCTCCTCCAAATAAGGTGACTTCTATGGCATAATGGTATCATATATTTTAATGTACAAACCATAGTGGGAAAAAAAAAAATATATATTTTTTTTTATAGCCAATAACTAAATTAGTCAGGCTTTTAATGGAAATCTGATCATGATTTGACAGTAATGTTGTCTACGTAACCTCTCACAAGCAGAAACTGATTGCGAAAAGATGGGGTAAGATATTGTACTATATTACTGGAATAAGAACATTGTATGCTCTAACACATACAAAAATATATTAACACTCCAGATGAGGGTACAGCTGGTGAGCTAATCAAGAATATGTATGCATATGATCCAAAGAATGGTTTGAACACGTAGTGAAATGAGGGAATTTGCAAAGGGTTTCATATGTTTATATGTGTATATGTATATAATAATACTATATATATATATATATATATATATATATATATATATATATATATTTGAATACAACATAATAAAGGGTATATATTGCTATTTAACATGCAAAATATAAATTTACATTATCCTTTTGCATAGGGCATAGCATCTAGAACTAATCAAATACATAAGTAGTTAGGGCATTTGTAACTTTTTATGCAAATATCTTGCCTATTCACACTTCAATTTCCTTTTATTCACCTGGAAGCGCTCATAAATTTAATGTGCTTTAACATGGATGACATATAGTTAAACAAGGGGATATAACCTCTTTAAGCTGATATATGTTTATAGTAATTGCATATTCTATTATGACGTCAAAATAAGCTAGCGCTGATGAATCTGTGGGCACACTACAAATAACATAATAATAAATGTTAGGGGTGTACATTCGGATTTTTCGTGAGGATTCAAATGCGGAAGTAAGCAGCGACTTGTGTCCTTCGAATATTTTCTGTGCAAACCAAATCTGTAGAGAGGAGATCTTTTACAAGAATCAATCCGGCTATGAAAATATCCGTAGGACATGAGCTGCTGCTTACTTCCGCTTTCGGGTCCTCACGAAGGATCCGAATGTACATCCCTAATAAATATAAGATATAAGTAAGAGATCGTGTGGTCTCAGAGTGCCATTTCTATTACTGTTTGCTATTTATGTTGTATATCTAAATGCAGAGGGCTATTGATAAGTAGGTTTCATAAAGGAGGATATTTATTATTATTATTATTATTATTATTATTATTATTATTATTATTATCATTTATTTCTTTAGAGCTGCAATATTCCGTAGTGCTGTATACACATCAGATTAAATCTGTATTACAGCAACATCAATTGCCAAACTTTATAAATGCACCATATATTTCTATAGAAAGACACCAGCTCATAATAAAGTCTTATGTGGCTTGCTAGAAGACGGAGTAGGGATTTCTGGTAAATACCACAAAATCAGATATATAAAGTGTCTGTATACAGCAGTTGCTTGTGTTTTATGAGCAGGGAAATTTGTGAGTTGAATAGAAACCCATAAAAATAAATTCCGTCATACCTTATTGTTTTCCGGTCAAATTATATTTCAAGAGTTTTCATAAAATTTTATTAAAAATATTTTTTGCATGAATTATTTCCATATTATGAGCACAAATAAGAACCGCATTAGAACGTTGCAAATTCACCAGAAATATAAATAAATATTTTAACTTTAATTTTAAAGCTAAATAAATTAAAAATTTAATTTTACATTATATAAAATTAATAAATAAATACAACTAGAGAACATAAGGTATGATCAAATAGCAATAAAGCACTGGAGTTTGAACTCATTAGCAGAAACAATTCTCTAAGTACTGTTAATATCATAGACATATCATAAATAAAATAGTCTTTCAGAATTAATGAATCTTTGCTTGTGATGTGAACATGGTCAAATTGAAAATTTTAATTTTTTAAGCACATTATAATAAGGGCAAAATGGTGTAAAATATCTCAGAATATTGTATCATACTAAACATTAAAATGTATAATATTAGTAAGGGTCATATTTAACAAGTCGTTTATTGGGGTAAGAAATCTTTCTTGAATAAGGCCCTTACTAAGAGAATTTGTAGAAGACACCACATTCAGTTAAAAAATGTAATTGTGACTTATATTAATGGCTTCAGTAGTAACATAACACATTATAAAATAAACATATAGAATTTGTCAGAATTCACATAGTACAATACATCTTAATGTATTATAACATACCATGCTATTACTTTCAGTAATATAAGTCACTGTCATACATATATTAAAATTCACATAAACACAAATGCCTATAAATTTTCCATACCAAAAAGTCCCTTTCTGGTGCATGGAGACACAATGCAATGCTTTCTATGTACCAAGTACATCTCTGGGTTAGTTCTTAAAGTAGCTTCCGAATATAGTATTTAACAAAGGAATTAATGTCTCAAAGCACTAGATGACCAAGAAGTATGGATGGATGATTGTTCATGGTGTGAAAATAAGACATATCTTATGTTGAGGCAGAACACTTTTTTTTTAGAAATAGAAAACAGAAGACTGACACAGTTTATTTGTGACTCCGTAGAATTAGTCTATTAAACCATGTTAACGATTTATGAATCAGACATTTAAGGATATATTGCAGAGTTTACTAGTCAATCCACCATTGCAATGGAGTCAAAATTACATATCTTTCTTATTTTTTGTTATTTATACAAATAACTTTTTAATGAGGCTCAAGTATGGTTTGCTCTGGTTTACCTATATATGTCCACATTTACATGTGTCCATTTCTCTATCTAGATTTTTTTCTTTAATATAAATGTTAAACTTAAACTCTGCTCTACATACAAGAGCAACAAGAAAAATTACTGCCCACCTTTCTCGGGAGAAGCTTTACATCTCTGGATCTATGTTTTGTTCTTCAAATAAAGCTAGGTTAACTAATCAAGGATATTTATCCATGTCCAGTTTTGTGAATTTATTCATATAGCGGTTTTGCTGTATTTTTTTTTTATCTAAATACCCGTTTACTATATTGAAAAATTGCAAATTTTAGCTCAATTCATTCATCCACTCCGAAGTTATATGTGTTTGAAAATTAGCATTTAACATGGAATGTTCATTTGAAATAAAATATATTCTCAAAGGCAAATAAATCAACTTGTGAAAATGTCAAACTTAAACTTCTCACTTTACAGACATAATTCTAGAAATTCCAGGCATTGGATTATCACTTAATAGAATTTCCCTGGGTAACACCCAAAGGCAAGTGTAGCAATATTACACAGCTAGAAGCTGTTCCTGTAGTAATATTTAAAAACAATATTTATAAAATTATGTGGATGAGTACAAACTTTAGAATTTTCTCAAACTGGATTTTTCAAACTTTGCACATTTAAACAAGAACTTTAAAAAAAGGGTTTTCATCAAATGAGTTTCAATCGTTTTTAAAATACATAAATAAAAATAAAATAAAAAAAATGGATGTGCTGAAGCTTAAAGGGACAATGAAGTCAAAATTAAACTTTCATTAAACAGATGGGGCATGCAACTTTCTAAATTGCTTTTATTATCAATTTTACTTTGTTCTCTTGGTATCCTTTATTGAAGAGTACATATAGGTATGCTGAGCTCAGGAGTGTGCAAGTGTTTTTAGCAGTCTATTAGCAGCAGTGTTTGCAACTATGTTTAACAGTGTTCTAAACAATGTTGCAAACACTGCTGCCAGATGGCTAAAGACACGTGCACGCTCCTGAGCTCACCTAGAATTACTCTTTAACAAAGTATACAAAGAGAACTACACAAAATTAATAATATAAATAAATTGGAAAATTGTTTAAAACTTCATGATCTGTTCAATCCATTTAATTTTGACTTTACTGTCCATTTAACAAACAATTTTGGGAATACAAGTCAGGTACGCTGTATGGCTTGATTTCTGAGCCCTGTTTATGTATGTTTCAAATATTTCAGTATGACTTATAATGTATTATTTTTAAAACAAATTGGAAGATTCAAGTGGATTTAAATCCTAGGCATATATACGTAAAGTCAAGTGAAATAATCTATTTACCTCATTATATATGTAAGTGTATTTTATATTTCTTGTACTGAAATAACATGAACTATTTTTTTTAAGTAGGAATCTTATGAAATCACAGTACTTTAACAAAAAATCTAGATTTTTTAAACTACAAGCAGATTGACCCATTTACTGCAATGCGCTGCAGCGCCCCAGCAGCCAAAGGGTTAAATAAGCCAAGGTCAGCAATATTCAGATTTTTTTTATCATCTCAAATGAAAGATATTGCTTGTTAAGTCTCAGATGTCTAAGGAGTCACAAAGAGTAAACCATGCAGGAAAACAAACAGTATTCTGGTCAAGGATATAAGGACTAAATCCATGAATTTGACAGATGATTGAAAAAACCTACTGGAAGCATGATCAACCCAAGGCCGCCACCACTGCTTTTTTTTGCCCTTGGCTTTCTCTTTGTCTGCTTCTCCTAAAATGAAATATGTTGATACATTAAATTAAGCACAGTGAGATAGACGACTTTACTGCAGTCAATACGCATATAATAATTTTTTAATAGACACTTTTGTTTATGGCACAATACATAATATAGTTATATAGTATGGGAAATATGCCTTTGTTACCAAAATTATAAGTAAAATAAAGATAATAATAGGTAATAAAACTTTCATCACAAAATCAAATGTAGATGAATATATGACATATTCAGTACTAGAAATATGATAGGAAAACACTTGAAACTATAATATTGATAAAGAAGTGTATGGCTAGATTGGCTGATCTGACACATTTCTATTACCCTTCTTGCACACTACTACTTCTTTTAAACACTATCAAACTTTTTTTGTTTTTATTGTTTTTCAATGGCCAAACCTCTCCAACCACATTGGAGCAGCCTATCTGGACTTATTGCTAGAGTACAAAAAGGCTTGCCACTGCCATTCTGTTAAATCATTGTATTTTTTTTCTGTATCTTATCACATCTGTTATTCCATTTAGGGACACACGTGTTTAGCATGATTTGGCATGTGACGTTTGCATTGTCATTCATACATTTTTAAAATTGGAAAACTTGTAATGTTTAAAGTATAATTACTTATAATGTGATAAATAAATAATAAATAATGAAATGATGGTACAAAGAATTTCAAGGTGTTTTAGCTCCCTTTAACACACTCATTTGACAAAAGTGCACTTAGAATCAGCTTGAATAACACGGTTCATATCTAACAATGATAGCACTTTTATGTCAGTCTTTAAGATTGTGCTATAAGATACACAGTGACGTATACTGTACTTATTTTTTTTTTAACAAATTGAAAAACAATGCCTTGCTACTTTCTTTGACAACCATGGGGTGTTAATAGCCCAACCTCTTCTATTATAATAGGGACACAAATATATATTTTATCTGCACCTGAACGGACAGAACATTTTTACATTCTCTCCTGTTTAAGACACGTAGAATGGCACTTGTACAAATGTTTTTTTAATTTATTTCTGGAAGTCAGGAATAGTAATACTAAAAGGCCCTATATCATATCACTTTTGGCTGCTTCCTCCTGCACTTTATGTCATTTCAGTTTTTACTTATCTTTTCTGCATTTCAGCATTTTCCCTTACAAAAATAACACAAAATCATATAAAGCACGGCGTGCTTTTATAATAATTTCGCTTCATCTTAACTTAAGCTGTATATCTACTACTATATGTTTAACTTTTAATTCCACATACATAGAAAAGCAGTACCTATATCTATTTCTCCTTACCTGAGGATCACGAGGGAATGCTTGCAGGTTGCCTCGCCTACTCATATATTAAATTTCACATGCAGATGCTTCTCAAATTGGATCATTTAAAGTATAATTATAAGCATTATAAACATTTACTTTATTTGGCTTATATGTGCCCCCATGAAAATTCAGTGTTTTTAAAATGAAAATACTAAATGCATTTTATAAGTATAGTGTTGAGGTTATTCCCCGCATCCCTCTAGTCATGGGTGCCGCCATTTTGAAATCTGTCTTTCACCCCATTCCAATGCACATGCGCAGCAACTCTCCGTCAGATACCTGCAGTGTAATCTAGGTTACATAATGGCAGCACCCATGATTAGAGGGAGGTGCATGAAATGTATTTAGTATATAGTGCCCCTCTAGCCCTGTAAAATGCTCTCACCCACAGTTATTTACTAAAATGTAGAACAAATATAAATTAAGATATTAACATATGTAAGATTTTAAAGTTGTGGAAACTATCATCAATATTATCTACACACAGTTCTAATATAACAATAATAATATATTAAACCTTTGCTTTAAAATTGTCTGTCCTGGGAGTTATCCAACAAACCTAGTGTAGACCAAACACATGCCCTACTGTAATTAGGAAACGGTATATAACTAACTAGATACGTGTGGCAAAAGACAAGTCTAATATAATAATTCTGCATTACATCCAATTAGAAATAAACAATATTTTGAATAAAATAAGCACAAAAAAAATATTAAATGTATCTTAGCAAATAAAATAAAGCCATACCATCATCATCATCTTCTTCACATTTCTGAATACTTTGTCCCTCTCCTGATTCCTGGGCAAGACTTAACATTCTCTCTTTTCCTTTTTTGTATTTCTGTTGTCTGGCTTTAATACGGTCCATCCTGGTGAAATGGATAATGGTTACGGTTCTCATGCCTTTCTTAAAATGAACATTAGTGGTGTGTTGACAGCTATACATTTTATCTATAATAACTAAACATGTTAGAAAAAACAGCAATATGTCCTATAGATGATAAATATAATGCCTATATAATTATGATCAATCTAAGAGTAAAGAAAAAGAAAATTATATAACAATGCAAATTCATATATGGTCCAGTATGTAGTAATGCTGCATAAAACACAATATAGATGCAATTAATTTATGAAGCCCAGGCCTTTTTATCTGCTTATTTGAGTTTCAATTAAGTAAGCATAACAGTTATAAAATCCTGTACATATAGGTTCCTTATTGATCATATAATATAGAAATAAGCTAATTTAACAGTCCCAAATACAGATACTATTGAAAGTGTGTTAAATAAAAATAAATTATGAAAAAAACATGTATTTGTTTTCAGACTTAGATGCTTTTATTGCAAATTTGGAATAACAGATACAGGGGTTGATCAAAATTTAAAAATGCTTATCAAATGATTTGTCTACAAAAATCCTGATAGATGTTAATGGGGAATTTTGCAGAAAAATCATTAGATAAACTTTTCTAAAGGATTGTAATTAACCCCGTAGTGTTCATCCTATGATATTACATTACATATATATGTTAGTAGAAATAAAGAGAAATTTCCATACTGTCTCTTGAGTTGGTCCATAGATTTTTTTTCTTCTTCAATTCTTGCTTTTACAGCTTTGACAATTGTAGCTTGAAAAAGTTCAGCACCTCTGGTGAAAGATGAAAAAAGTATAAATAAAAGTATACAATTATATGTACTGCAAAATTAATTTGCTAGTATTTTACTTAGGAATAGGTAATTATTAAAGCACACTGTTTAAAAATAATAATAATAATAATAATAATAAAATGTGTGAAATTTTGCAAAACAAACGCTCAATGTTGTTCGTTACTTGTGTTCTGCAAACAAATATAAACTTTCTCTTTGTCAAATGTAACACTTGATTTTTTTCAATATGAACATAAAAACTAACTTCAATAAAAGTCTTAGGGGATCAGTATTAAAATGTTAGAATATTTTAATGGTAACATTTGTTGTGTAGAATGACAGAACAAATGTCAAGGGGAACATTCATAGTACCTTTTGCATAAATGAAAAGTGACTTAATTAGACGATGATTTAATAATCTCTGTGAACATTACTGATATGTAATCAGACACATTAATTAACTAACACTACCTAAAACCTGTTTTTACAGAGTTGACACAAGGGCAGTCTAAGTGGTTGATATAATTCTAGAGGCACTGCTACATTCCAAAAAGGCCTAGAGGTTGCACAGAGTCTAATACAAAATTATATGGTCCTAAAGAGTCTGCTGTTTCTAACTCAACATAAAAAGTGTTGTGTATAAGTTCAGTAATCAATGAGAGTTTAAAAATAATAATAATAATAATATCTGTAGAAATAAAAAAAAAAATAAGTAGCCTAACATGATTTAACTGTGCACCATAAAAACTGTCATGATTCCTAGGGTTCTGCTACAGACCACTTATCCCCCTCCTCTACGTCAACCCTGTTACCTTCTACAGATATTATGCACTTGTGAAAAAGGACTGTGGTCACATGTAATGACTTATTGGACATCTTATAAAAATGTATATTGATTTTGGTGTGGTTAGTCACTATATTACAAGTCTATATGCTTCCAAGGCGGTGTTACTGAACAACACCAGACGCCAGTGTATCACAACTTTTATGTTTTCAGCACCTCCTCTGGCTGGAACAAGATATTTTTCTTTTTGATCACTGTATAATCAAGTAGGGAAATACATAAGGTTTGTTCTCTTCAAGAAAGTTGAAGATTAGGTTTAATAAACACTGCCCTATCCTAGTCATTTTTTTGTTATTTAATAAACACGTTTTTATTCATAAATACATACATTCAAGGGACTCACACAAAATATTGTAATTCTGACTAAATAAACTGTACCTTTAGATTAATATTTTCCCCTTATGTAACAACAAATGAATGGCTAGCATTGCAGCAGGAGAATATTTTACCCTGACTTAACTTATTACATGTTTTTCTTAATACAGTGACAATCACATCATTCTGCACAGAATGTTTCTAACTGCTGATGATTGTTGAAAATTCTAAAAAAAAAAAATGCAATGCTAAATGTTTCCTCTTTACGAAAGTTATTTCTCCACTGTATTTCTTTGGACTACATTGATAAGAATGAGTAAGACTGCTTCTGCTTTTCTGAATAGACTAATAGCTAGGGATGGGCGAATGTTTCGCAACATTCGAAAAACGGCACGAATTTTAACACATTCGTTCGTTCGAATCGAATTTCGAATGTTTACATGACATTCTAACATTC
>CAJPDP010796968.1:0-11166 GCA_905336975.1 Bombina variegata variegata
GATTGGTCGCCATGATTTAAAGGGACAGTAAACACCAGATTTTTTGTTGTTTAAAAAGGTAGATAATCCCTTTATTACCCATTCCCCAGTTTTGCATAACCAACACAGTTATAATAATACACATTTTACCTTTGTGATTACCTTGTATATAAGCCTCTGCAGACTGCCCCCTTTATCTCAGTTGTTTTTTTTTACAGACTTGCATTTAGCCAATCAGTGCCCTCTCATTTGTAACTTTACGGGCGTGGTCACAATGTTATCTATATGGCACACATGAACTAATGCCCTCTAGCTCTGAAAAACTGCAAAGTGCATTGAAATAAGGGGCGGCCTTCAAGGGCTTAGAAATTAGCATATGAGCCTACCTAGATTTAGCTTTCAACAAGGAATATCAAGAGAACAAAGCAAATTTGATGATAAAAGGGAATTGGAAAGTTGTTTAAAATTGCATTCCCTTGATTTTGACTAGACTGTCCCTTTAAATACATCCGCTCATATTTGAATGCTCCCAGAAAGAACCTAAATCATCCATCTGGCAAGAAGATGATGTATTGCAACTTAATAGTAGACAAGTTGTAGCACTTTATGGGGAAGTAAAGAACCAAGTAAAAAGCAGTCTAAAAAAGGACAGCCCAAGAATATTTTGTGACTGTGTGTTATGGCAGTCTTGTACACAGAATATTTTATTTCCATTCATGGCATATTCTAGAGTTCGTTCCCTGCATTTGGATTTCCAAGTTGGTAGTAACTATGAATCTATAAATATGTTGTACGGTGACAGCTCCTTCGGCCCCCGGGCTAGACATGAATGTAGTACCTGTAACTGGACAAGGATCTGTACTCTCTCAGCCCATCAAATCAACTGTGAAGAAGGATTCTATCAACTGTAAATGTCATTCTTTTGCCTCAGTGATTTGTTTTGTCGTTATCTTTAGTTGTGTTTTTTTTTCCCCTCAGTAAGCAGAAAATAACCAGAGAACTATTTTTTTTCTCTCACTGTGTTGATTACTCCCTTTATTGCTTCAGTAAAGGAGTTAATTAGAACATAGGCAGTGAAGTCGTGATAGACATAGAGGGCTGTTTTTGAATATTTTCAACAATGAATGCATCACTCAATGCCCTTTAGTACAATCCTGTCCAATTTATTGTCAGGGTAAACCTGGTTTTGTAGTCATTGTGTTTTCTAATACACTGTTCTAGCAATGGAATCTCTGAAAGGCACAAATATTAACAGCTTTCCAGACTAAATGACCAACAGATTTTGTGTATTTTATTAAAATTATGATTTGAATTCTTTAATTTCCATTACAAAAAAGGCATTCATGTGGCATCAAAAAGCATTTAATGTGCAATTGGTTGGTTTGTTTTCTAAATCTAGACATAGCATACAATACATTTATTTTAAATGTCTTCACTAACAATAACGTTTGATTTTGGACATAAATCAAAATCAGTCGGACATTTTGACTGTTTAATTTGTCATCATTTAATTAACTTTCATAGAGAAACTATCAGAAATGTCTTGTAAACAAATTACGGTGTTGTATAAAAGCAGCATCTTCCTATCACCTTTTCACATAAGAAAAATGCATTTAATTTAATTGGATTTGTAAAAGTAAATAAATTTTGTTTTGTACACAAATACTAATAAAGTTAAATAAAAAATATGATAGAACGTTCATGTATCTTTATTTTCCCAAGCTTTCAGATGTTTATTGATAAAAAAAAAATTAATTTAATTAGAAATATGATGAGTGCTGTTGTTTATTTTTAACTTAAAAGGACAGTCTACACCAGAATTGTTATTGTTTAAAAAGATATATAATTCCTTTATTACCCATTCCCCAGTTTTGCATAACCAACATGGTTACATTAATATAGTTTTTACCTGATTACCTTGTATCTGTCTTCTCAGACTGCCTCTTTATCTCAGTTCTATTTGCAGACTTGCATTTTAGCCAATCAGTGCAGACTCTTAGGTAACTCCACATGCGTGAGCACAATGAGATCTATATGGCACACATGAACTAACTCCCTCTAGTTGTGAAAAAAATGTCAAATTGCATTCAGATAAGAGGCCGCCTTCAAGGGCTAAGAAATTAGCATGTGAGCCTAACTAGGTTTAGCTTTCAACTAAGAATACCAAGAGAACAAAGCAAAATTGATGATAAAAGTAAATTGGAAAGTTGTTTATAATTGCTTGCCCTATCTGAATTATGAAAGTGTATTTTTGACTAGACTGTCCCTTTTAATTATGATCTGTTTTATCAGTTAAAATAGCCCACCCGTTTTGGTTATATAATAGAAAGAATTCCAGAGGACATTAATTTCTGCACATATACTTTTGTAGTGAGTACACAAGGTGTGGTGGGGCGCACTAAGTAAGGCTGCTGTTAGAGCCCGGGGGGAGCTGGGAAAGCAGCTGAAACCACTGCTGAAAATGCAGGGTGCTCCATATGTTTCCTCATGTTGAAATTGGTTTCAGGAAGATGTACGAAGATTAGTTCATAGTGCTTAGGTTAGCGCTAGTTGTTACCTGGATGTCAGAAGTGACCTTGCAGCACACATCAAAGAAGCAGATGGCATTAACAATAAACAGACTATAGTTAGCAGCCTCTTGATCCCTCTTACCTTTTTGCCTGTGTTAAGCTGTACAGTCTCGTGTTGTTAGACCCAGTCTGCACCTCGCTCGGACAGAGAGAAAGGGGAAGGGACTACACTTTAAAGTAAGTGCAGATTGTTCAGTGCTCTCTGAGAGGGTTCGTAGAAAAAATCCACATAAGATGAAGACGGTGAGCAGGGCCACTATACCCGCTAACAAGTGACTGTTCTGACAAAATAAAAAAAAACACAAATTATTATTTTTCTCCTCTACTGAAGCTGCCTCTACACAGTCTTAAATTTGGGCAATCCAGCCCCAAATGCTACAGCCCACCGGTATTTCTTCTAGTGTCCTGTTAGGCCAGTCCGCCCCTGCTTAGTATTTAAAAGTATATTTTGTTTGAGCAGCCAGTTTAAGGGCTAATTAAAGGGATATGAAACCAAAAAGTTGTATTTCATGATTCAGATAGAGCAGGCGATTTTACTTGTATTTATCAATTTTTCTTTGTTCTCTTGGTATCTTTTGTTAAAAAGCAGGGACGTATGCTTAGGAGGTGGCCTATTTCTGGAGCACTATATGGAAGCAGTTTTGCAAGAGTTATCCTTCTGCAAGAGCACTAGATGGCAGCACTTTTTCCTACCAGGTAGTGCTCGAGGTGCCTACCTAGGTATCTATTCAACACAAAATATAGGAACAAAGATAATAGAAGTAAACTTAAACCTTTTTAAAAATGTTATACTCTGTCTTAATCACAAAAGAACAATTTTTGGTTTCATATCTCTTTAACTTAAAGGGACAGTCTACTCCAGAATTGTTATTGTTTAAAAAAGATAGATAATCCCTTTATTACCCATTCACCAGTTTTGCATAACCAACAGTTATATTAATACACTTTTTACCTCTGTGATAACCTTGTATCAGACTGCCCCCTTATATCAGTTATTTTGACAGACTTGCATTTAGCCAATCAGTGCCCTCTCATTTGTAACTACAGGGGCGTGGTCACAATGTTATCTGTATGGCACACATGAACTAACACCCTCTAACTTTGAAAAACTGCCAAGTGCATTGAAATAAGTGGCGGCCTTCAAGGGCTTAGAAATTAGCATATGAGCATACCTAGGTTTAGAATACCAAGAGAACGTCGCAAATTTGATGATAAAAATGAATTGGAAAGTTGTTTAAAATCACATGCTCTATCTAAATCATGAAAGTTTAATTTTGACTAGACTGTCCCTTTAAAATTCTATTTCATCTTGTTTTGTAGTTTCTGAAATTAAGTGGGTTTTAATTATCTGTTAATTATCTGTTGTTTGGAGGAAAATCTTATGTGTAATACAGAGCAAGGTCCATTGTCAAAAGCATTGGCAGGATTCAGCAATGCTGGGTGACATCACATAGTACGTGAAGGGCACATGACCCTAATTTAAAATAAAGGAGATAGACCTTTCAAATTAAGGGCCACATATTCAAATTGGGAATCACTTGCTGTGTTGCCCAACTTGTATGACATTGGCTTATCAGAAAAGAAAAAAAACGCTTTTTGGACACCAGAGATAATTTTTTTGAGGAGAGTGATTTTCAAGTCCCTTTTTTTTAAATAAATTGGAGGGACTGTATCCTCATAAAATACAGAGAGGCATGAGACCCCATTTTGGAAAGAATGGAGCCCTCTGTTTGTCCCTACACATTTTACTACTTCACATCTGCCTAATATGCATTGCTTTTATTGTTTGCTTGACAAAATAGTTTACACTATGTACAATGAAAGAAGTAAATTATATTTGCTTTCCTAAGATACGGTGAGCCCACGGAATCATCAATTACTGTTGGGAATATCACTCCTGGCCAGCAGGAGGAGGCAAAGAGTGCCACAGCAAAGCTGTTAAGTATCACTTCCCTTCCCACAACCCCCAGTCATTCTCATTGCCTTTAGTGCATGGAGGAGGTGAAGCTTAGGTGTCTGAAGAAAATTGGATTTATCTCACTTTAATCAAGAGTTTGTTATTTTGAAATCCAGAGAATGTTTACTCTGATCTTTCACCTTTTCAAGGACTGGGTCTAGCCGTACTCCACGTCAGTCTCTTCAGCAGGGCAGTGGTGGCTTTAAAGCAGTTAGGAACTTGTAAGGTGGGCCTTGCTGTGTTTTCCTAACATTGTGCTGCCCTAGTATAGAAAGCAGGAGTAATTTTACTCTAGCCTTTCTTTTCTACACAGGTCTCTGTGAGGAGTGGCGTCCTCTCATACCAGGTGTGCTGTCCTCCTGCTGGACAGCTGGATGTGCAGGTAAGTGCCTTTTGTCTTCTGGGGCTAGGAGTCTGGCACTGAAGGGGTTAAGAACCCAAAAACTTAAGATTAAATAAAAACTGCATTTAATTTGTTACTCAAAATCCTTACTGAAGGATTTTCTTGGCAGTGAGCAGGCACTTCATTTACATGTGATTGGGTACTTGGGGCTTAATCTCTTTCAGGGAGGAAGGAGTTAACTCCCTATGGAGGCTCGGTTTTAATTTTAATCCTGGGACCTAACTTTACTGACTCTTTCCTAATGGAAGTTTAAGAGCTTTGTTTATTAAGACAAATAGAGGGTCTGTTCATGATGCTAAGCTCCTTAGCAGAGGTACTAGATATAGGAGAACGCACTTTACTATATGTTTTCTTCCGTGAGAGCCAGAATAGCACAGTGGACTAATGAACAGTACATTTGTACTTTAATAGTAACGGAGCACCATTATTTTGGGTTTATATTGTCTTACTGAGGCTTTTTGGTCTCTGTGAGATCTTTTAAAGTAAACCGGGCTGATAAAAGTGTAATCCTGGACCACATTATGTCCTGTCTCATGGTTGATATGACTGGAACATCTTGGTGTATGTTACACGTTATTAAAAATAAAGTATTCCTATGTGTTACTGAGGCGAATAAGGTTAATACATGAAGGTATTCCTTATTTAGTGCATGTTGCATGTTAATAAATGTTCTGAGGCAAATGTTAATTCTATCACATAAGTGTATCCTGTATGTGCATTCATTTTATAGAGACTGGTGTACTACTAGAGCATATTTTTTGCATCCTCAAGTTAAAGTTTTTATATATGCAGATTTATTCCAATGTAGTTCAGTGGTGAGCTATCCAGTCTACATCTAAAAATGATTAGTGGCCTTGGAAGATTAAATTATAAATTGCAAATCTTTTAATATTAAGATTGTTTTTTTTCTTCAACCATATGCCTCATGTCCCTCAGGGGAAGTTTATTCCTCAGTGCTACTTCTATAGCATAGTTGCTAAGTCAGCAGTTTAGTATCTGAGAGTTTCCTGGTTTGGTAACCTATACTGGTAGGGCATTAGTAGAAGGTAGGGATGATTCTGTTCAGGCAATGCCACAGTTTTTCTCCTTAAACGTCCCCAGCCTCTTTGGCGTCACATGTAGTGCCCTGCTGTTCCTCTCATACTCCTGGAGGAGTGTATTTGCCTACAGAATTGCAGCTCAGGTATCCTATGCGGTATCTGCGGCTTTATCTGTTTTTCCTTACTTACAGGGAAACTGCAAAAGGACATTAATCTTTCAGTAAGGTTTCTGCTACACAGGTCACTATCTCTCCTGAGTCTAGTGTGGAGGATTCCCCGGTAGCTTCTGAGGGTAAAATCTCAGATTCGGACAGTATAATTCCTTCATCTGATGCTGAAGTGGTATCTTTCAGATGTATGCTTGCACACCTTGTATACTGTTAAAGGAGGTTATGGCTACTTGGACGACATTGATAACCCTGTCAATGTCAACCTTTAAAAGTTTTGTAACTTTATCATTTCCATGATGTTTCTTCCTATGAGGAAGTGTTTTTATGTGCCTTGGATATTTTCACCAGAATAGGAGAAGCTGGTGATAGTTTCTCCCTGTCTCTCGTCCTTTAAAGGATTTTCCTGTCACTGACTCCATTAAATTGCACAGTGCCTTAAGTAGATACTACCATGGGTCATAGAACTTTGATCCCTATGGAGGGTAGCTGCTCTTTTACGGATCCATGGATAAGAAGTTGGAGGTTTTATTGCTCTTTTAGAGCAATGCCTTATCTTATTAGACTTGCTGTGCTAGCCCGTCGGGCATTGTGGCTGATATCAGCTGAGAAGCCTACCTTTGGCTTAGTAGTACAATCTATGCCTTTATAGTCCTGCTGTTGCAGGTTCAATATTTTATGTTTCCTGCAAATCAACACTTCTGGTTTTTCCTTTTCATGGATGAAAACTTGTGGGACATGGTCTGACAGTATTATCCTCTGACTTTATGGGTGAAAAAAGTTTTTTTCTACCACAAGTCAAGAGACTTTCTGCAGGGTCAGTCATGTCTTTTGGAAGCCAACCAAACTTAGTTCAATCTAAGAATTCCTCCCAGGAGCAGTTTTTTCCTGTTAGTGTATCTGCAATTCAGGTATGATTAGAGGCTTTTCTTAAACTGGGTTCAGGATCTTCCTCTCTGGGAGTGATAGTCCCAGTCTGGGAATGGGATCTTGGTATTTTCCTCAAGTTTCTCAGGTTCTGACCGTCAAAATAGTATCCATTCTCTTTGGTTCAAGAGGGCCTGTTCATAACGAACATTAACCTGAAGGATGTGTATTTTTTGTTCCCATGATTCGGGATCTTCTCAAGTTTCTGAGTTTCGTCATCCTAGAAAGACTTTTAGGTCTTGGGGTATTGCAAGAATGCTTTCTGGACAATATATGGTTCAGGTGTCATCCGTCCTTCGAGCAAACTCTTTCAAGAGATTTTGTCCAGTCTATTTTCTCATGAACGGGAAATGAATCTGGAGATTAGTTCCTTTGTTTTATCTACAAGGGTGAATTTGTTGGGGGACCTTAATATATTCTCTATCTAGGAGAAGATTTCTAACAGAGGTCAGATAATCAAGGATTTCTTCCTTTTCCTCTCTCTGCAGTCTACTGTTCGGCCTACAGCAATCTCTAGTGGTCCGATAGGTAGCTTAACCATCTTGCAACCAGAGGGTTGAGTGTTTGAATTGAGCTGCAGTTGTTTTCCCTTCACTTACCTTGCAACCAGAGGGTTGAGAGTTTGAATCGAGTTGCAGTTATTTTCCCTTCACTTTTCAGTGACTCATTGTATAAAGGGAATTGGTCTGATGGTTACATGAACATCATTCCCTTTGCTATTTTCCATAAATTGGAGATCAATCGGATCTATCTCGGGGATAGATCTAGATCAGTCGTCAAGAGTCGATCTTCCATGGTGGTTTTTCAGGAGTATCTGATTTAGGGCACGTGCCTCTGGAGACATTCCTAAGTGATGTGACCATGGACGTCAGCTTGCTGGGCTGGTAAGCAGTCTAGGACCTGTTTAAGACATAGAAGTGTCTGCTCTCCTCAATGTTTTGGAGTTGAGTGATTTGCAATGCTCTGATGGCTTGGCCTTAGTCGTCCTTAGCTTGGTTCCAGTCACACAAGTTCTCCTCAATGACTTATATCGATTTCCAGAGCCATGATTGGCGTGGATTGTTTGATGGGCGGACGCTCACATTTGTTGTCTGTTCTCTATTCACATTTCAGGAGTTGATACAGGGAGCAGACTTCTTGAGCAGTCAGATTTTTCCTCCCGGGGAGTGGACTTTCTCCTTGAGGTTCTCCAGGTTAACCCTCAAATGGGGGGTGCTGGAGTTGGAGGTGGCAGTACGCCAACCTTTCTTGTTACGTTTAAGGGTCAAGAGATCAGCAGGCTGATCTGTCAAATTCCCTGGCAGTTCTTTGGAATTTCAGTCAAACATCCTTGTTCCTCAGTCTGCTCTCCTTCCACAAGTCTTTGCTCGTATCATCTAGAAGTGAGCATCTGTATTTTTATTGCTCCTGCATAGTCTCGCAGGATCTGTATACTGACCTAGCAGGCAGATATCTCTTCCACCTTGGTGGTTGTTCCTGAGGAAGGACATTCTTATTCAGGGTCTATTATTTTCTTTCTCTCTGAAGCTTTCTGCTTGGAGTTTACCGCTTAGTTCTGTCTAAGCATGGTTTTTCTGGGTCTATCATTGAGACCATGTTTCAGGATTGCAAGCCTGTTACTGGATTGATTTGCCTAAGATATGCTGTATATATCTTTTTTGGGTGAATCCAAGGGCTACTTTTCGAGTACGGTCAGGATTCCTAAGTATTTGTCCTTTCTCCCGGAAGACTGGAGATGGGTTTGTCAGTCAGTACCCGGGAGGGTCAGTTTACTGCATTATCTTTTTTTGCTACATAAGCATCTATCATAAGCGAATGTGCCAGATCTGCAATCTTTTTGGCAGGCCTTGTTCAGAATCAGGCCTGTGTTTGAGGATGTTGCTCCTTCCTGGTTCTTAGAGTTTTGCAGCTGGCTCCGTTTGAGCCATTGCTTCCGTAAGATATTAAGTTGATATCTTGGATGTTTTTGTCTCTTATTGCTCTCTTCTGCACGTGAGTCTTGGAACTCTCAGTTTTGCAGTGGGATTCGCCTTATCTAATCTTTCTTTCTTGCTGATAAGACGGTGCTTCGTACTGAGCTAGTTTTCCTTCCTAAAGTTGTTTAGGATATAAACTTTAATCAGAAACCGTTGTTCCTTCTCTATATCCTTATCCTTTTTTATTTTCTCTCATAAGGATTGTTGTTGCACATTTTAGCTGTTGTGCATACTCTTAATTTTTATCTACAGGTGACTAAGGATTTTTGTCAGTCTTCTAACTTGTTTGCTGTTTCTCTGGGAAACATTAAGGTCAGGAAACCTTTGCTACTTCTTTTTCTCTTTGGTTGAGAAGTATTCTTTGTTTGGTTTATGAGACTGCTGGACAGCAGCCTCCTGAGAGAATTACATATCACACCACCCTTATAACCATTTTGGGAGGTTTTGTTATGGTGTATAAACTTCATGCCATCCTCCTGGTGGCTTACACATCTGCAGTAATAGTTTCTGAATTGCAAGCATTATCAATTTAGGAGCCATAATTTGGTGTTTTATGAAGATAAAGTAGCCCTTTGTACTGTTACTGACTTTCTACCAAATATATTGTCCTCCCATCTTCAGTGAAGACCAGCAATTTATGAAGGACAACCCTTTGTCTACCCTGAATGTAAAGTGTCGCTATATCTATCTAAAGAGAACAAAATCACTTCAAGTTTTTCAACATACTCTTTATCAATTATATGTATAGGAAGGGACCTGCTCCTGCAAAGACTTTGTTTTAAGTTGGTTTAAGGATCCAATTCCTGGAGAGCTTAGTGGTCAGTCTACTTGGTCAGTTTCTACATCTATGGCAGTTAAGTTTGATATTACTCCATTCAAGTTGTGTTAAGTGGTAGTCTGAAATACATTCTTATACCTTCCTTATGCATTACTAGCTGGATCTAGAGCTGCCTTTGCCAACTTTAGAGAGTTTGCATTACTTTTGTAGTTTATTTCTTGCTGAGAAACGCTTTGCATATTTTAAAAAACTATTTTAATTCTTTGTTATCCTCTATTTGGTGTGTGTTCACTTCATAAACAGAAGAGCAGAGGTGCAAAGACCAGCTCATTATTTTAGCACTGAGCAATTGGTGACAACTTAAATTGTGAGTGTTACTTTCAAGCAGAACATACTTTATTGATGTGTGTGTGTGGCGCCCCCCTTTCTTGCTTTTATTTACTCTAAGGTGAACCAAGATATTGGTGACCTTGGTTCACAAACCAGGCTCCCACCCTTTTTCCTGTTTATGCTTTATTTACTAAGAATATGTTAGGTTAGAGTTTGTTTTTGTATATAGTAGCTCATTTGGAATAGTAACTGAGCTCTAAAGAGGCACAGAAGCCACCTTTTTGGCCTCACCCCCTTTAACAAGAGGTGCCTGCAAGTTACAAGCCCAGAGTAGGAATACAGTTTAGTGATGCAGTCAAAGTACAGTCCCAAGCCAGGAACACTGTATTTAGTAGTGCCAGTAAGGGTACAAGTCCTTGATAGGAATACATTTCATTTCAGAGGTATTGGTAAAGTACAGGCCCAAGTTAAGGATACTTTGGTAAAACGTGCAGGCAAGGTAAAAACCAGCTCAAGGACACTGTGGTAGTAGCCAGTGAGCAAACGGACAACTAAGTATGTTACATGCCGAGGATCAAAACTAGAGAAGCAACAATAATCAATGTAACAGTCAACAAAAGTGAAGTTTAAATACAAAGTTGAGGTAAAAAAAAGGAATTTACAGATCAAGAAACCAGGAGCTCTCACAGGAAACGCATTCAATGTCAGAGCACTGATAGAAGGGAGTGGCTGCTTTATATAGCTGCCTAAAGTCTTATAACCAGGAACCCTACTCAGCATTCTCACAGAGGAACTGTTTCACAGCCAAGTGCTGAATTGCCCAGTCAATAATACACTAACCTAGAGATAAGGAGACATGGGTTCAAGTCCAACCTAGACACTCTGCATAATATCCACAGCAAACACACATAAAATCACACAAAACTTAGTGTGGTTATTACATAATGGAGGTGTTTACCTGTATATAAGTCACTCCTGTTAAGGCAGATGAGTTTGGTTCTGTCCAGAAAAGATATAGGGACCTATTTAACAAAGGTCT
>CAJPDP010797147.1:496-12063 GCA_905336975.1 Bombina variegata variegata
ATCTGCACCAAGGAACTTATTTTTGTGCATTTGGATTCTTTAATTCATATATAGTTACTCTTTTTACACTCGATTGACTCACACCACTGTATTTTTGCTTTTTTTACGATCACACTTTTTTATATATATTTTTATATATACATTTTTTTCCATTTTTTAACCATTTTTTAACCATTTTTTACACTATTTTTTGGCCAATTTTTTCACTTTTTTTAGATTAATCACTACTTGGAGGACCGTTATTTATTTCACCTGATGAACTATTGCACTCAATGAACTATTATTTATGATTTTTCTCCTCATTTTTAATTCAGCACTGCAACTCATCATTTGTTGATATCCATTTGTTGATATTTATTACATATTATTGACTGCTATTTTCATTGTTCTTAAGTGGTTTTAAGTGTTTTTAATATTCTGTCATGGATCTATGCGTTTGTTTGTGATAATAAATGTTATACAATTTTAAGTAAGATAAGATCTTATATTAATTATTGTGGATATATTTATCTTTGTGGACATATACGCTACTTATTTGTTTCTGACTATTTGTTTCTGACTAATACTCAGTAGACATTCTAACTTTCAGTGAGACGTTATAAATGTCCTATTTCTAACATCTTTGTTGTACACCACATATATATTAATTAGTCCTTGCCTACTATAGGCGCTCCTTCAGAATTCACTTACATTTGTCTTTCTCTTCTGGGTGGCTAGGGACCCATTTTCTCTAGGAGCTATAGGAAGTGTTAAGCGCTGTCAGATATTTATCTTTGCCTATATGTTAGTAAGTGAATGCAGTCAAGGGACTGGAGCAGACCGATACATGAGACCCTTGGGGTGGCTAAGATATATCCTTTTGGTACACTTATAATAAAACAATACTTAAAAGGCACATTTAAAGGACCACTCAATCAAGTAGAATTGCATAATTAACAAGTACATATTAAAAAGCTAAAGCAATAATACTTACATTGAATTCCAATAAACAATAGATTTTTTTCTGACAAATTTATTTAATCTCCAGAAGTTAAATTTGCCTCTTCTTAGACTAACTTTTTACAGTGTGGTCGGAGCTGCTCTACATTAATAAAGACAGTAACCCCTATTGTGACCAAAATTACTTTTGAGCATATGATTTTTGTTATTGTTATAGGGCATGGTGCGTTATCTTGTGCTCAGCCTTGCGCAAAGGATAGTGCACAATTTAGTAGGCCATGTTTAAAAATGATAATGCACCCATACACTCATCCAGAAACGTTTAGTATTGGTTTGAGGAGCACCATGATGAACTTCCACATCTGCCCTGGCCAGCTGAATCACCTGAATTGAATATCATCAAACCACTGTGGGCAGTTTTGGAGAGCAGAGTGAAATGCAGATTCTGTCCTCCAACATCTCTGACGGAATTGATATATGTTCTGGTAGATGACTGGTACAACATTCCACTGGAGACTATTCAAAAGTTGTATGAAACTATTCTAAATGGTTGGAAGCTGTATTAAAGGCAAATGGTGGTCAAACACCTTATAAATAAGAAATATTGCTTATTTCCCAGGCGTTAAGATTATTTTGTTACATCCCGGTATATATGTGTGTGCATGTGTATGTATGTAAGTATTTCATGTTTAAGTTTAATTGAAATAGTATAGCACAGAAATAGAGGACGAACTTCGTTACTTTAGTTGATTTTCTGCACTTCATTAGCTTAGTGCTTGAATATTATCTAACATGAATTTTACTGTGCACCCCCATAGAAGTCTATTATATGAGGAGGAGATTTTCCGTTGGGCCACAGTTGCATGAAACATGATCACTATGTCACCTAAAGTTTTCATGTTTGCATAGGTTGCCTAGCAATCCTCCTGATCTCTAATCTTCATACTAGATATACTTGTGTATGACCTACACTAAGGGTAGCACAATATGTAACCTTCCGGTTAAAAGCCCTTGATGGACCTGAAACGGAGTGGGTCGGAAGCAGCATCCTCTGCTTCATAAATCAACCCCTTAGTCTGGACTTCAAATGAAATAAATGTGACAGCCACCAGCCAATCACAAATGCATGTACGTATGTTTTGTGAATTGCACATGCTCAGGAGGTGCTGGTGACTCAAAAAGTGTAAATATAAAAAGACAGAGCATATTTTGTTAATGGAAATAAATTAGAACGTTGTTTAAAATTGCTGCTCTATCTGAATCATGAAAGTTTCTTAAGTGCCCCTTTAATTAAGTTCAAGTTGGTGCCCAGGGGTTCCTCTGCTGTCCTAAAAACGTTCCTCATAGGAAATAACAGATGAAGGTTTTTTTTCTTGAACAAATTCTGAACATCCCCAAGAGCAATTTTTTCGTTTGTGTTTGTTTACTTAAAGACTAATTAATATGATACATCTATCCCATCAATTTAAAGAAATATTTAAAGCCAGATTTTGTTTAAAAAATAAACCCAATCGTTAGTGTTCTTCATAGCAGGCCATGCTTATAAAAAATACAGAGAAAGCTTTGTGTTTTTATAGTTTTCAACTCTAACATTTAGAACGTCAGCTAATAGTTAGTCCACCCTTCAGGCAGAAGGTGGATTAGTAATACTGCATCTAGCAAAGTATATAAACTGTAACACTAACTTCCGATTATGATAAATCACTTAATTCCTAGCAAGTGTAGACAGATCAAAGTATGTGCAGCCAATGACTTCTGTATGCCAGTTTAAAAGTAAATCCCAGAAGAACTTCCCAAACAGTAATTTCATCACATGAAACGCTTTCTCATTTCCATGCATGTTTAGGAACACCAGCTGACACAGTTTATGCTGCCCAGCCAGACATTTGAGGTTTGAAAATAAAGGTAAGATTGATGAATCAAGATTAGGGTTTATTTGTATATAAAATTATAATGAAATGCAGCCAGTAAAGATTAGACATTGCTACAGAATGACATCTGTACCCTCAGTATTATCCTGATAAACACGGGGTTAGTTTTTCATCACTGGAATGTTACCATAGCAACCAAAATGATGAAAAGCATTTCATATTAGCATCTCAGTAGTCAAAGCTACTTGTAAAAAATTAGGCAGTAATTATGTACATCAAATCTTGCGTATATGTGACTAATATTTGAATGTACAATAACATCAGTGGATGATGACGTTAATTGATTAAGTGTAAATGGGTTGCATAGAAGTGCATGTAAGATAAAAAAAGAAATAACTGTGGGCCAGATTATGAGTGGACCACAAATTAACGCATCAGCTTGAGCGTTAATTGCGCTAGAAGTACGTTTTTTGCACTTGTCGGGAAAGCTTTATAGAGCTGTTGGAGGGGGAGCTAGCAGGCCCTTGCTCTAAGTTTGGTTCATTCATTTGTTTTTATACCATTTTTTGTTTTTTAATAAAATTTTGTTTTAATGCCTGAACCGGTGCACCCTTTCTGAGTTCTATTGCTGACAGAAGTTTCAGACCCAAAAAGATGGGGATTCCAATGCTTCCTGTTTCCCTGCACTCCGCCAGCTGAATTGCTTTAAATTTCCAGCCCGTTCCTTGTAGCACTCTGTCGTGCTCCATGTAAATGTGAGTACCCTGTATCAGAGTCATTTTATTTAAAATATTGTGTCTAGATTGGTACACACAGGTGCCTATCTTGTTTTATCAGGTGTTGGGAGAGAGCCCCAGCAACTGTTGAGTGAAGTGACACACGACTCTTTGATTGGACATATCTAATACCAGAACTTACAACTATCAGTGGATAGATCGGGACTTTTGGTATTATTGTATACCATTGTGTTATGGTTTGTACTAGTGTATATCTTTGATTACAAATATTGATACAAATTTGTGTACGTACACATAGGTGTGCTGTACACACAGGAACATAAAAACAAATATACTACTATACACATATTCTTATTAATAGTTTTTGGCGCCTCCTACTAGGAGCAAGTCAGCTTTTCTCCTGTCTCATGCTTGGCAGCTCATTCAAGGTTCAAAGCCACTCAAGATGATTTACCTCTTAAGAGCTTAAAGGGACTTGAACCCCAATTTTTTAATGATTTAGATAAAGTATACGATTTTAAACAACTGTCCAATTTACTTATAGTATCAAATGTATTCTCTGTGTATCCTTTGTTGAAGGAGCAGCAATGCACTACTGGGAGCTAGCTGAACGTATTGGGTGAGCCATTGACAAGAGGCATATATGTGCAGCCACCAATCAGCAGCCAGCTCCCAGTAGTGCACTGGTGCTCCTGAGCCTATCTAGATATGTTTTAAACACATGATACCAAAAGTATGAAGCAAATTTGCTAATCTAAGTAAATTGGGAAGTTGTTACAATTGCATGCTTTGTCTGAATCATAAAAGTTTAATTTTGACTTTGTTGTCCCTTTATCAAACACCAGTATTTCACATCCAAAATGCTGTATTCTGGCTTCTGAAGCGGATTGGATACTTTCTGTTTGAGCTATGATTAAGCGCTAATTTAGAGTGAAACGCGTTAGGGTTTCAAACCTTTTATCCCTGCATCACAATGTTTGTTTTGTTAAAGGACCAGTCAACAATACAGGATGCCATCATAAATGTGTTCACAATCTAAAATTAAGTATGTAGAGCTGTACCTGTGTAAGTTGCATCTGCTAATCACTGAAAACGATAGTTTTAAATTTTTTTAAGCTTTCCCCGTCCTCCTGTGTCACGTGGGTGACGTCAGATGCATTTTTCTGCCTCTGCGCATGCGAAACCGGAAGTAGTGACGTCACACGTGACATCACTGGCACAGCGAGACTGCGCTTCTTTGGTAGAGCAGTGGACATAAAAGA
Organism: Bombina variegata variegata; assembly: GCA_905336975.1. Classification (NCBI taxonomy): domain Eukaryota; kingdom Metazoa; phylum Chordata; class Amphibia; order Anura; family Bombinatoridae; genus Bombina; species Bombina variegata. Next base: position 5,306 of record CAJPDP010797147.1, read on the forward strand.
TAATGCACTGTCCACAGAAGCAGAAGAGCGTTGCGTGCTAGAAAAGAAGAAGACAGAGCGTGTGTGTGGCTGTCAACCTCTCAGCTAGAGCAGGAACTTTTATTTGTGGTTTGTTTATTGTCCCTTTAACCAGTTAGACAGATATTAACCCAAAAAAAAAAAAGGAATCCTACTGCCTACCTTTCCTAAAGAGAAGTTTGTCCCTGGGCATACCATAAATTTAAAAAAACTTTAAAGAATATACAGGTTATATAGGGATTCATAAACATGCCTGAAGCTCTATTATTCATAAGACTTATGCATGTGATTGTGTTGAAAGGTAAAGCGTTCAAGACAAAAGAGCTTGCTTTAAGTGACTAGCGCTTGTAGCTCACCTCTGACATGTATTATGTTCTGTACAGCTCATTTATAAACCTTGTGAACAAAGACATTGAAGAACGTTTGGTCTCCCTGTGCCTTATGTACAATATTGTACTCTGAATTCCTGTAAAAGTAATGGTGCACTCGAGGGGGGGTGTTTCACGTGCACTCGCAAGTGGGGGTGACGTGCACGCGCATGGTAGGTCTTGTGAGTGCCCGCATGCGCACATTGAAAAAAAATGGAAATTAGCTAACATCCGATTGGATGCAAGAAGTTGTCAGTCACAGTAAGCCCATCCTCCTCTGGCCGGGCAAGCCACAGAGCCATTTTTAATACGGACAAGATAAAAGCAAGTTTTTCTATTAATTTTACATTCAATGTTTTTCATTTGAGTATTCATGCAATTGTACATTTATTTTGGTTTTGGTTATGTGCTGTGTTGACTGGTCCTTTAAGCAGTTTGTTAATGTCTAGCCACTCCCAGGCAATCCTGAGACTTAGTTCAGTGGCTGCAAGGGTTAACAAACGCTCTTAAGGAAAAACCCAGACTTACAGATTAAAAATACCAAAACACAATTTGGCAAATATCAATCTAAAAAACACAGTACTATTATTATCAGTCTCTTCATGAACCTAGTTCAAATATTAGAACAAGGCAGAACATAATAATGGAACATGTATTATGAACTAAAAAGAGTTGCAGTGCATTTATATAAAAAAAAAGAAGTTTAACACAAATACACACAAAAACAAAACAATTTTTAAAATATAATGGGAAATTATAACAGAATCTATAACTTTACCAGAATAGCTTAAATACATAGTTAAATACATTTTTACCTGAGGTCAGGTTTCTAACCAGGCCCCTTCCAGAGTGGGCAAGGAAGTTAGCCACCCCCTCTTTTATGGCAGGCCATAAAAAGCCCCACAACCCTTGCTGAAGTTATAGAATAACTTATAACTTAAATTATGTAAATACAGTACACGTACTTTTAGGCAATCCCATTGTGACGTCCTGAGGATTATTTTGATACCATATATGTCATTTTGTCATCCAGTACCTTAAATGTGATTACGTCATGTTTAAAGATATCCCAGTGTCACCTGATTAAAGGGACAGTGTACAGAAGGGACAGTAGCACAGAAGCTGATCTAAAAATCCTGTATAAAACCTTTTAAAAAACTTACTTAGATGCTCACAGTTTAGCACTGCTCCCCTCTTCCCTGCATATGAAAAGACAGATAACATAAACAGGAGCCATCAATAGTCTGTCAACGTGTGTATAGGATACTGTGGGGTTTAGTTAGGAGTCTGAAAATAAGTACAATGTTCTTAAAAAATAAGCAAAACTATAAATTGTTACAAAACAGTCCCAGATGGTCTATATAAATGGATCTACAAAACATTTATGCAAAGAAAAATCTGTTGTACAATGTCCCTTCAGATTGTACACCTCAGATTGGTGTTTTTCATAGGGATAGGTTTCTGTCACTGACATCTCTGCGTCATTAACCTTTAAGCACCGTTATGTCGTCGTATTCCGTCCAAACGGCGCTGGGCTTTAGCGCCGTTAGGACGGAATACAACGTCATAGCCTGTTTCGCTGTCCTGAAGCCAACAATTCTTCCTGGATGTGATTGCGGTCTGGAGGGCGTGCCTAGCGTCATAGGGACACCCCCTGACCCGATCCCATAATTGAAATCTCGCGATCGCAGGATTTCAATTTGGTCTAAATCGGAACGTTGTTCTGATGTAGACATTATGACCCTGTCATGAAAGAGTTAAAATCACTCTCCTGAGAAGAGCAAATTGCACCTCATATCTGTTTCCCCAGATTTTATACGGAGAGGTGAGGGATAATGTTACCTTTAAATTTGATTGCAAAAATTCTAATGGTAAGTATTAATGCATATATTTGCAGACATTATAATTTCCTGTAGTCACAGGCAGTAATATACAGTTTTGTGTACAAAAAAAATGCAACAAAGGTTGCATAAAAAACAGATTGCCAAACGCCAAATCAATATTATTGAGAACGTAAAAATATCAGAAAAAGGAAAAAAAATGTTACCAACGTTCATACAAGATAACTTTATTGGGTTTAAAGAAATAGAGTCCAACCGGACTGTACACACATACACTTAAAATTTGCTTGAACCCAGAGAGTTCATAATATCATATAGATAGTCACCACAATGAGTCAGAGTGATAATAGTCAATGCAGTTGTTATGATGATAATATCAATATTTGCTTGTGATGAAATATTGCCTCTATTAGTTATATTGAGCGAAAAAATATACAACCTATCATAAGCTATGCTGCAATTGTGCAACAGTATTACCGCTATAGAAAGCAACTTTTAAATGGACTAGTAATTGCAGTCTGCGGTTAGTATTGACAACTATTAGTGGTTTGTCTCCTAATTACATACAGTGAAGCTTCTAAAGTATGTGATGGACAGCATAGTTAAGTTAACACTGAACTTGCAAAAAAGCCCCTTCTATAGCGGGAGCTTATATTAAGATTACTCTGACTGATAATGATCTAAATCAAAGCATTGCTTTGTTTGAACAAACTGGGTAAGCTGATAAAACTTGAGGTACTATGACCCTGTGAGAGTGCCCCTGACGGGCGTTTCACATAACGCTTCCTCTGAGTTTGGCAATTTGTTTCCCCAGATGTATGTAATAAAAACCAGAGATCCAATATGTTTGAATCTTTAGATAGTTATTGTACAGTGTTCTAAATAGCAGAGAAGAAAAATCAAAAAGGAAAATAAATGAAGCTTGACATCCTAAAACCACAAGGTCTTCATGACATAGCATTTGTGAGGTCAGGCAGTGATGTTGAATGAGATGGTCTGGCTCGCAGCCTGTATTCCAATTTATCCCAAAGGTGTTTAGTGGGGTTGAGATCAGGGCTTTGTCGAGGCCACCACACCGAACTCTGCAAACCATGTATTCATGGACCTTGCTTTGTGCACAGGGCACAATCATGCCGGAATTAGAAAGGGTCTTCCCCAAACTGTTGCCACAAATTAGGAAGCACACAATTGTCTAAAATGTCTTTGTATCCTACATCATTAAGACGATCCGTCACTGGAACTAAGAGGCCTAGCCCAAAACCCTGAAAAACGGCTCCAGGCCATTATCCCTCCTCCACAAAACTTTACAGAAGGCACTGTGCATTCCAGTAGGTAGCGTTCTCCTGGCATCTGTGACACCCAACTTCTTCCAGCAGACTGGTAGATACTGAAGCTTGATTCATCTATCTAGAGAATGTTTCCACTTCTCCAGAGTCCAGTGACGACGTGATTTGCACCACTCTATCCTACATGTGGCATTGGGTATGTTGATATGAGGCTTGTGTACAGCGCCTTGGCCATGGAAATCCATTTCATGTCGCTCCCAACACACAGATCTTGTTGCTTTCAGAGGCTTTTTGGAACTCTGTAGTGAGTGATGTGACAGATAATAATTTTAACACGCTACGTGCTCCAGCAGCCATGTTCTGTAAGTTTGCGTGGTCTATTACATAATGGCTGTACTGTTGTTGCTCCTAAACATTTCAACTTTTCTGCTATAACAGATCTGCCAAAGTCAACTGTGAATGATATTATTGTAATTTCACAAACTACACGTGCCACTCACAGGTTGCCACCTTTGCCATAAGTCAGTCACTGAACTCTTCAGCATGTTCCATTGTACTGTCAGTGTTTGTCTATGGAGATTTCATAGCTATGTGCTGGATTCTATGCACCCGTTAGCAATTTGTGTGGTGGAAACCTGAACTCAGTAATTTATGGGGTGTCCACATTTTTGGTCATATAGTTTTTTTTTCCTGTTTATAAAATATTAAAGGGACATAAAACCCCAAATATTTTTCTTTCTTGGTTCAAATAGAAGTAAATTGGAAACGTTTTTAAAATAGTATTCTCTATTATCAAATTTTGCTTTGTTCTCATCTTATACTTTGCTAAAAAGATATCTAGATTGGTAGCGTGCACATGTCTGCAGCACTAAATGACATGAAATAGTGCTGCCATCTAGTGGTCTTGCTAATGTATAACATTGTTACAAAACCGATGCCATCTAGTGCTCTTTTTAATGTATAACATTGTTACAAAACTGCTGCCATCTAGTGCTCTTTTTAATGTACAACATTGTTACAAAACTGCTGCCATCTAGTGCTCTTTTTAATGTATAACATTGTTACAAAACTGCTGCCATCTAGTGCTCTTTTTAATGTATAACATTGTTACAAAACTGCTGCCATATAGGGCTCGATTTATCAAGCAAGATCTGCATTTATAGGGAGGAGAAGGGCTTGATAAATTGAGCCCATAGTACTGCAGACAAGTGCACAGTCCTGAACTTACCTTCCTGCTTTTCAACAAAGGATACAAAGAAAACAAATAATATTTAAAAATAGAAGTAAATTGGAAAGTTGTTTAAAATTGCTCTATCGGAATCGTGAAAGAAACATTTTGGGTTCAGTGTCCCTTTAATTTCTGCAATGGCCAACTCTTATAGTGACAATATTTGTGCTCGCACTATCATGCACAGAATACATATCAGGTTTTTTTATATATAAATATGTTAACTACACCTCTTTTTTTGTAAAATGACAGATATATGCATAATTTGCAATAATAATGATAAATTCTAAATTTTAACATATAAAGCAAATTTTACATTTCACTTTACTTCTATTACAAAAGTGAATAATTTAGTATAACCAAAGCTGTGTCAAAAATAAATGTAATCCATTCTTGTATATTTTTATTTTCAGAATTATTCAAACAATAGCTATAGCTCTCTTAAATTCTATTGCAGTGTAGATGACTTAGTCTTGTGCTCTTAAGCGAATGATACCTTTTGCTTATCTGTCATACGGGAACGTTTGCCCTGTAATATATCATGTTTGCAAACTAAACATTAAAAATGATATTAAACAACCTATTAATCTACTGTTAAATGGCCTCTTCTGTCTCCAATTGCATTATAGGATTAGTAGATAATGAATGTAAGGGGTTACACTGGGTCACATATAATGTTGAGTGTAAGTGCCAAATTGAGCTTTGGCCCACTTTCTGCTTTGCCTTTCCAATACAAACATCATTACACATTATACCCTTATCTTAAATACACCTTATACACCCATCATACAATTTAAGTAGCAAAGCCTGTGCCCATGTTGTACAGATTGGGTCAGATTTCATTCTCTTCATTTACATATTCTCCAGGTTAATTTAAAAAGAAAGAATATGATTACAGAAAATCAGTGTTTGAAAGTGTTGGCATAAATGAAAATAAAGCTAGCAGTATTATTTAAAGGAACATGAAACCCAAAAATGTCAGAAAGAGAACACCATTATAAACAACTTTCCAAATTACTTGTATTGTCTAATTTTCTTTATTTTCTTGCTATTATTTGTTGAAGAACCAGCAGAATTATCAAATGTCTTGCGGACCTGATTCGACAGTGCGGATCAGGTCTGCAAGACCTCGCGGAATGCGGAGAGCAATACGCTCTCCGTATTCAGCATTGCACCAGCAGCTCACAAAAGCTGCTGGTGCAACGCCGCCCCCTGCAGTCTTTGTGACCGCTGCTCCATAACTTGTGTTTCTGGCGAGTCTGAAGAACCAATAACATGAGGCATATATGAGAAGCCACCAATCAGCAGCTCCTGAGCCTATACTTTTCAACAAAGAATACTAAGAGAACAAAACTAATTAGATAATAGCAATAAATTGGAAAGTTGTTTAACACCACATGCTCTACCTGAATCATGAAAGAAAAAAAAAATGGATGGAATATTTTTTTCTTTAGAAAGACAATTTTCCAGGAAAAAATGGTTTGAAATAACATTTTTGGAAATAACTTTTTGGGGGACTTTGTGTTAAATTTAACATGAGACAAAAAGTAATAATAATAATTGTTTTATGCAGCTGGTTGACTAAAGATGGGACCAGTGAGTGAGCTTCAGTTAATACGCTGCCTAAAATAACACAGGGACTGGTGAAGCTGGATTGGTTGGAGACGGAAAGAACCATTAGTAAATATTAGCCAATGTGAAATATGTTTCCGGGTTAAATATATTGCAACATTCATGTATGCAGAATGTATTCCAACCTTTCTGGAAAGGAAAAGTAAACCAAAGAAAGAAAAAAAGTTGCTAGCAGCGGTCTTTAAAAGCAAAAGTCTTTATTATAACAAGGGTAAAAACACTCCAGGAAGCGTCACAAGTACGATCACAACAATGAGTCCGCTAACATGTTCCGGCCAGTGGCCGTAATCATAGCTACTGGACTATGCACCTGTGCACCTTAAAAAGCACCAGGATCACCCTGATTGGGTAAAAACAAAAATACACATTGTGATCAAATTTAACT
>CAJPDP010797771.1:0-10709 GCA_905336975.1 Bombina variegata variegata
GTGTGTATTTGTATGTATGTATGCATGTGTGTATGTATGTGTAGTATGTATGTGTGTATTTGTGTGTATTATGTATGTGTGTATTTATGTATGTATGTATGCATGTGTGTATGTATGTATGCATGTATGTGTGTATTTGTGTATGTGTGTGTATGTATATATAAGGACAAGCACAATTAACTAATGTAAGTCATGTTTATTAGCTATACACCTGGTGCATTTACAGAACATACTAGACAAATGCATATTAAATACTTAACCACAAGGACACAGCTAGTACTGACCAGACCAATATGTATAACAGAATAAGCTGTGTAATAGCAGCAAGAAGTATTGGAATGCTAACTATATACTTTTTTTTACTTTGATGCAGCAGCCACACACACTTGTAAAATAAAACACACATAGAACTACACACAACTGTACAGATATACACTTACACCATATAAGTGTATATGCAAATGAAAGTGTAGGGCTGCTTGTCAGCCTGGAGCGACTTAAGGGCCTGACCTCTACAGGCAGAACTGTGTATGTGGGGCTTGTTGGAAACGGTGTTCCAGTTTTGGGGGTGGGAATAGAATTTACTTATTTAAGCTGGTGCAGAGATTTTCTCTCCCTCTTTCCTTGGTTGACTGTTGTGGCTATTTTTGCTGATTGAGGGCCATGGAACGTTCAAGACGATCTTCTCTTCCTCCTCTGAGGTTCAGGGATGACGCGGGGGGGCACATCTCCTCCTGGGATGCCTGCAAGAGAACAGATAAGTGGGGGTGATGAGGATGTGATTCCTCCTCCGCAGGAGGTCGTGTCGGGGCCTTTAATGCAGGGCAGGCAGGGGTCTCTTTCTTTTTCCCCTCCTTTGTCTGGGGTGCAGCTAAGAGCAGGGGCTGGGGTAGCTAGCTCAGGGGCTCGGGAGGAGATTAGGCCCTCTCCGGAGACTATGGCTCAAGCAGGCCCCTCCAGGGTAAGGGATGCCAGTCAAGGGATGGGCGACCCTGGCATTCGAGGACAGGTGGTGTCTAGTGGGGGTGGTGAGTCGGGATGCAACTTGACTGGGGTTATGGGGATGCTTCGCCCTGGGGCCTTGTCGGCGATCTTCACATTGGTGAATGCCTTTGCCGACAATCCGACCTTAATGGCTGCCTTCAGTAGTGGTTCCAGTGGTGGAGTGCATGAGATAAGGGAGGCTCACAGCGGAGCGCAGGTAGCGGAAGTTAGGACCAGTGGCGCAGTTGTAATTCTGAGCATAGAGGTGGCCGGAACTCCTGTCGTCACTCATAGTGCGGTCACTTCCAGCGTGGCTGATGACATCATTTTTGTGCGAAGGGGTGGGGCAATGCTGCAGAGCAAGGGAGTGGAGAATTCCGGAGTGGTCTCACAGCTCCCCTTCATTAAAGAGAGTAGCAGGTGAGATGGGGCGTCCGAGCCTGATCTCACTAGGGAGCGGTCCTGGCAGGCGGTACAGGGTGCGGCTCAGGTTCATAGAGCAAAGGCCAGGAAGCAAGCTGGGGGTGTGTCCAGAAAGCAAGGGATGGGAAGGGGCAGAGCTATGGGAATAGGGGAAGGAATGGGGGGGCTGCATGTGACTCACAAGCAGGGGTGTTTAGGGCAGGCGGGAGGGATGCGTGCTGTGAGGCTGCAGGGGCTTTTGGGGCAGATGGGTCAAGGGGTCAGCAAGGATGGACACAGGAAATGCTGAGACAGGACCCACAGGGGTCTGGGCCCATGGGTAATGTGAGTGGGGAGTGCATGTGTGCAAATGGTGCGGGACGCCTCGGTTTTAATGGCTGGAGCTCAGATGGTGAATATGGCTGTGAGGCGAGGGAGCATGATGAGTATGTGTGAGCATGTGAATAGTACTGGGACCAGTGCTCCCATCTCCTTTTTGTCGCCCTCGCAGGTACAGGGGATGAACTCGCAAAGGCAGTTTTGGTCCAGGCGCAGGGACCCTCAGGATGGCATCGGGACCATGAGCCAGCTGTGCACATGCCTACACAAGTTAAGGCTAGATAGCAGTGATTCAGACTCAGAGTGAGCGAGCTTAAGGTCTGCACAGTAAAAGACAGAGGAGGATGTACAAGATGATGAAGCACATGCTTGCATTTCAGGCTGGGGGTCAGCAGTCCAGCGTAGGGCAGGCTAGAAGTGTGGCAGTTTTGGGGGTGGTGCTGCCTTCTACCCAGGTGATGACAGTGGTTTGGGGCAGGGTAGAGGTGCTGACGGAGACAGACACAGGGGTGCCGGCTAGGAAGGTGGCTGTGCATGGGGATACCTACCCGTGCCTGGTACATTAATTGCACTCCCATTTAAAGCCGAAGACGGTAGCCAAGATCAGGGAGGGCAGGTACGTTAACGTGTTTGAGCTCTCCATGGAGGCTTATGGGGACAAGGAGCGTAGCGAGGATGGTACTGACCCTAAGAACGTTAAGAGGCCAAAAACATTTGATGAGTGGTATTGTGTTTTAAGGTGTTGGCTTCATGCTTTATTGAGCAATGGCCTAGCAGAGCTTTGGATGTCCAGAAATATATGGACATAATTGAGCAAATCTACAAGAAATGAGGATGTGTGAGCATGTGAGTGGTACTGGGACCTGTGCATTTGGTGCTCCTATCTCCTTTTTGTTTCCCTCACAGGTACAGGTGATGGACTCACAAGGAAGTTCTGGTCCAGGCACAGGGACCCTCAGGATGGCATCAGGACCATCGGAGACTCCTGGGAGTCAGCAAGGACCTTCTGGAGCAAGTAAGCCAGCTGTGCACACACCTGCACAAACGCTTGAGCTAGATAGCAGCGATTCAGACTCAGAGAGTGAGCGCGCGTTAGGTCTGCACATAGTGAGTCGGAGTTCTGGAGGAAGATGGCAGGGAATCCCATACTGCCTTTTTGGATGAAAGATTTGAATCTTTGGACTAGCCTGGGTCTGGAGAGACCCGCACTGGGTGGATCTGCACCTAAGGGGCTAGGGCATGCAGGGCCTGGTAGATTTTTTAAGAATGGGCGGAAATGTTGGCGGGTTTAATGACAGGCAGTATGACAAAGGAACGAATTGTTCCTTTTGGTATGTCTGCCTATACTGTGGGGAACCACATCCAGGGCTGAAATACCAGCGGAAGTGGGATGGAGATCAGGCAGGGGAACAGGGAAAGGAGTGGTTGCTGGTAAGGGCTACCATGCCATTGAACCTGGCCGCTCTTCGGCCATGGCTGTAGGCTTACCCGGATAGGGTACCCACTGGCATTCTGGAAGAAGGGATCAGGGTTGACTTTAGGATTCCGGTGACCAGGAAAGTGGTTGGGTCCACTACGCACAGGAATCTTAAGTTTGCGTACCAGTTCCCTTGGGTAGTCAGGGAAATGTTGGCCAAGTTGCTGGCTTTAGGGCAAATTGCGGGTCAATTCAGGGTACCCCTGGTCCAGGATTTGGTGGTGTCCCTGCTGGAGGTGGTGCCGAAGAAGGAGCCAGGAAAGTTTTGCCTAATCCAACACTTGTTCTATCCTAAAGGGCGGTCGGTGAAGAATGTGATTGATCTGGCAGTTAGCTCGGTCAAATATCAATCCTTTGATGAGGCCCTAGCCTTGGTTAGGAGGGCAGGTCACGGGGTATTGCTGGCGAAGCTTGACATCGAGTCAGCTTTTCGCCTGCTTCCCATTCACCCAGAACCCTACCAGCTAATGGGATTTCATTTCAAAGGTGGTTATTATGTGGTCAAATGTCTCCATATGGGGTGCTCCATCTTGTGTGCCTTTTTTTAGCTGTTTAGTTTGTTTTTGCACTGGGCAGTAGCTACTGTATCAGGGAACAGTCTTATAGCACACTACCTGGATGATTTCTTGTTGGTCGGTGGTCTGGGTACTGGGGAATGTGCTTGATTGATGGTGGTCATGCGATCTATGATTCAGGACTTCAGAGTACCACTTGCAGAGGATAAATCTGAGAGACCTTGTACAAAGCTAGTGTTTTTGGGTATCCAAATTGACCCGGTTGCAAGGATGTGTCGGCTGCCACTTGACAAGGTGGTTGCTTGTTGGAGGTGGTAAGAAAGGTGGCTAGGGGCACAGAATTAACTATTTCGGAAGTTCAATCCTTATTGGGCTTTCTGAACTTTGCCTGTCGGGTCATACCGATGGGCAGAGTGTTCAATAGCTGACTGGAAGGTCTTCTAAAAGGGGATTCGCTCCTAGAAAGAGAGTCCAAATTCCAGGTGCAATGTGGGAAGATCTAGCAGTTTGGGAACAATGCTTGAGACATTTCAATGGGGTCTTGTTATGGAGGAAGCCTTTTGTATCTAGTCAGGCACTTCATCTGTTTAAGGATGCTGCTGGGGCATCTGGTTACGGAGCCAATTTAGAGGGTGCATGGAGAGCGGAGCCATGGCCGTCATCATAGGTGGTGGCAGGGCTCGTTAAGAATCTCACTTTACTGGAGCTATTTCCGATATTAGTGGCCGTCGAACTGTGGGGTTCAAAATTCCATAATCACGCAGTACTCTTTTGGTCTAATAACCTCTGCGTAGTCTAGGCAGTGAACAGTCTGTCTGCGTACTCTCCAATTGTGGTGTCCTACTTGAGATATCTAGTGCTGAGATGCACGCAGCTCAATATACGGTTTGAGGCACATCATGTGCCAGGGGTGAATAACGTCATAGCTGATGCCCTTTCACGCTTCCAGTGGGAGCAGTTAAGGCGCTTGGTTCTATCGGCTGAGGCTGTTGGTTTAACATGTACATTCTCTCTTGGGCAGATAGTGGGTCTCTAATGACGGTTCTTCCTCTGGTGCAAGCATCCTTGGCTCCCAAAACATGGCAGACTTACAGTCAGCATTGGAAAAAATGGGAAGAATTTTGTTAGTCGTGCCACGTCAGCATCAGAAAGTACGCAGGTGTTAGTGGTTGATTGGCTGCTTAGTCTGCGTGCTCGGGGAGTGTCTGCTGGGGTTGTGTGGGGGCAGATAGCTGGGGGCAGATGGGTGTGGGGATGTCCCTAGGCCTGCTGACCTTCGGACGCCTAGGGTGTCTGTAGCTATTCTGCAGGGGTGGAGTCACCGAAGGATCCACCCAGAGTTTTTACTTGGCCCTGTTCTCTTCACTGTTTGGGGTTTAGTCTTAGGGACTCCATTGGCCGCCACCATTGAAGATGACCACATGAAAAGCTAGTTATAGTTAAATTGTTTATTAAATAAATGGGACCATGTTGGTCTTAACCTCCAGTTCTCGTGTGGTCTCTCTTCTATTATGTGTGGGGTAGGGTATGACTGTATAGGGGTTTTAGCCCTTATGAAAGTATAGGGCTGCTTGTCAGGCTGGATCAACTTAAGGGCAGAATTGTGTATGTGGGGATGGTTGGTAACATTGTTGCAGTTTTGGGGGTGAGAATACAAATTACCTATTTAAACTGGTGCAGCCATTTTCTCTCCCCCTTTCCTAGGTTGACTGTTGTGGCGATTATTCCTCCCTTCCCTTGTTGGTGGTGGCCTTGGAGAATGTGGCTGCATTAGAGTGGCTATAGTACCAGGGCAGGCATTTGATTAGTTGAACTTTTCATGTTAAGCCCCTGGCCTTTAGTTTTAGTTCTCCCAGTTTGGTGTGTTGCATGTCTCGTCTCTCTTGGGTGCCCTTAAGGCTGTGAGCAGTTGTAAGTTATCCTCTTTTGGCGGGAGGACGGGACCTGAATTTTTGGTGCAGAGTCCTGAGGGGGATGTGGGTTGAGCTAATGGGTGTGGCGATGTCCCTAGGTCGTGATCTGGGGGTGCCAAACCTGCATGCCTGCTGACCTTCAGGCCCCTAGGGTGTCTGTAGCCATTCCACAGGGGCGGGTCATCGAAGGCTCCGTCCAGAGCTTTTCCTTGGCCCCACCCTATTCCCTGTTTGGGGTTTTGTCATAGGGACTCTATTGGCCAACACAGTTGAAGATGAGTACGTGAAAAGCTAGTCATAGTTAAGTTGTTTATTAAATAAACATGACCATGTTCGTCTTAACCTCCAGTTCTTGTGTGGTCTCTCTTTTATTATGTGTGGGGTAAGGTATGACTGTATAGGGGTTTTAGCCCTTACTCTTCAACTTCCCTGAATCATGTTGCCTGCAAGTAAGTAGTATGTCAGGGGCGTGGCCAAGCAGCTTGTATCCTCTGTCTAAATCATAAATGTTGAATTATGACTTTACTGTCCCTTTAAGACATGTGTATGCTCACGAGATAACCTATGCATTATTTTATTATTATTAATATTATTAATAATAATAATAATAATAATAATAATATCATCTTAATCATTTTATAGTAACATTAAAGTAAATGTATTTATAGAAGTAGATTGAAACATATTCTTTTAATTTAATTTTTTATTTTTAAATAACAGATATCATTTGAATTTTGATATTAAAAGGACATGAAACCCACAATTTTTCTTTCATGATTCAGATAGAGAATACAATTTTAAACAACTTTCAAATGTACTTCTATGATTTAATTTGCTTCCTTCTCTTGTTATCCTTTGCTGAAACGTTTATCTAAGAAAGCTCATGAGCAGCAAAAAACCTAGGTTCTAGCTGCTGATTGGTTGCTGCATATATATATATATACAGATTTTCATTGGCTCACCCATGTGTTCAGTCAGCAACTAGTAGTGCATTGTTGCTCCTTCAACCAAGAGAATGAAGCAAACTTTATAATCAAAGTAAACTGGAAAGTTGTTTAAAATTGTATGTTCTACCTAAATCATGAAAGAAAAAAATTGGGTTTCATGTCCCTTTAAGTGACAATATTAAGAACACCTCTAACACTAATTAAAGCCCAAAATACTTCTTATATAGATGCAGAGCAGTAATAAAAATAATTACATGAAAACGCTTTCTTTTGCCTGTTGATAACCAACAACAAGAATACCCATTCAAGTCGGTGGGAATAGTTAAATGACCCATTAACCAGTCAGATTCAGCATTGCAATTAGCAGTTCAGGAGGAGGTGTCACTTGCTGGGTGTTGTTAAGGAAACCTCAGCCAGATCACCCCTTTTCCTGTTTCTGGTTGTACCGCTGCCATCATTTTTTGTCCATGCTGGAGTGGAAATATACTGCAACATACCCTCCCCTTTATGTCATGATTTTATATCATGTTACCCAGACGGTTTGAAATAACAATAATCCACCTCTCTGATTCTGCCACCAGATTTCACAATTAGAAAGTGCTTTGTAAGAAAATTAGAAAGCAATACATCCTACACATCAATTCTTCTTATTTAACCCCTAGACACCGTTAGGACATTCAATGCCATTCTAACAATATTGAGCTTTAACGCAGTTGGGACTGCATTGAACATCATACATTTTTTGGCGCCCTGCACCCTCCTACTTTTAGGCAATGGGAAATCCAACAGGAGGGAATACCTCAATGATCACATGATTTTGTTTGTAAGTGTTTACATTATAACTTAATTCCGATCTTAAACACTTGCCCCCTGGTATGAAGGGGTTAATGAGAGATGATTGTGCATTTATTAAAGATTTTGATTACATTAAAATAAAAGTAATCTAGATATTTCTCCCAAAATCAATTACCTATATTTAAAATAAACAGTTTTTGAAACTAATATCTTCTAAAAAAATAAACAAACAAACCAACAACCTTACTGCAGCATTATAACTCAACCATTGTGAAATTCAAAGAGATGTGTACCTGGCACACATCACATTTATGAGCTGTGACTGATTTTCCATTATAATCAATGGAACAGCATTTATCTTGTACCTGTTAATCACCTGGCCCATAGAAGGAACTCCACCTTGAAGGATACCAGCGCATGAAAAAGCCTTCAAAACATTACAGAACAATCTATTTAACAAAGAAAAAAAACACTCTTGATAAAACAGTCAACATATGCTCAAAAGTAAGGTCGTCGGCTCTGGAAAAGCTTGACATGACCACAAAATGAGAAACAAGTCTTTATGAATCCAACATGTTTGGTGTTAGGGTGGGTGAAAAATCCCAACAGCGCCTGTGGTCAGGCTCTTATTCATGCCTGTGAGGTCTCTGATACACCTCTCATACTTTCCTGAAAGAATAACAAAACATGAAAATATTTTACACTTTCATTTCAAGAGTATTTTCAAAGCTGTGGTTGTAATTGTTTTAACCCACTTAGCAATAGGTTCTCACATCATATACTAATGCAACTATATCTGTTATTGGCAGTAATCCCCACTACTGTTCAAAATACATGTGAAGTGATGCTCAATTAATATCAATCATGATTTATACTAATGGTGGTTCCTAGTAATTTTGGGGTCCTAGTTGTGGTTGGTTAGCGGTAACTTGTGGTGGGATATTAGTAGTTAAGTAGTTAATCATGGTGGGGATTAAGTGAAGTTAAATGTTAATTTGATGGGGTGGTTCAGATTTATAACAGTTCTACTAAAATAGAAATATATAATTTGTTTGGATGTGTTTTGTCGTAAGAATTAGATGGGGAGGACTAGTGTCTGCAGGGAAAATTTGCTGCTGCTGTGCCAGTGAATACAATAATGCACAACGTCTGTAAATATCCAGAAATTTGAGAAAAGAATATTGTTAGTACTTTACTAGAGCATTGTCAATACCTAGGTATCTGGGGAATAAAATTACTGCTTGGCAATGAAAATTAATCACAGGTGGCTGGTGAATAAATGACAAAAACTGCTCTCAGTATGGTTATGTATGTATTATTCACACACACGCACACTCACACACACACCACATACTGTATATATAGACGCAAACACATATACACACATGCAAACTCACACAAAAACACACACTTACACTGCACATACTGTACATTTACACACACGCATACACAAACACACACACACTACACCCTCCTTTGTGTAAAACAGCAATACACCCTCTCTCGAAAATAATTGTTATTTGTATAGTCATTCATTTTCTTGCAAGTTAAATTGTACCTACAGTAGTTTGTCTTATTTTAGAGTACTGATTATTCATAATTAATAAATTGGTTAGCTAACTATAATTATTGTATCCTCAACCCTACAATGTCACTAACTAGCATACACACACACACAAAATCAACACATCTAAATAACAATTAGTTACAATTGTTTTTTTTTTTAAATTATTATTATTATTATCTTCATCATTTACTTATTTATAAGTGAAATAATCGCAGAGATATTTGGCATTACCTCCCTCAGATTTACCTGACAGCTTGACTGAGCTGCCTGTTATTCAAAGCAGTAAAGAAAGCATATTAATCATTTAAAATAATGTTTTTGAAGTTTATATTTAATATCCCCATTCATTGCAGGTGCTCTTTTTAGATTTTAATTTTGAGTTGGCGGTAGCCAATTAACCGTCTTAATGATTTATTGTCCTTTTTTATAACAGTGCTTATGCTGAACTCTATGTACACTGTCAGAAAGACTGTTGGTTAAGGTCCATTTGGGAACAGTTAGGGTACAACTGCTGTGATTGTACCCTCAATGGTTCATATTTACACCGTAAAATAAGGTACAAATAGGTTTCCAACTGTCAGCATTTAATCCCCGAACAATTGTACAATAACTTGTGTGGCCAAACGTTTGAAGGGGATAGATGGTTCAAGGCTTCCAACCAGGCAAGTGGATACAATTTGTGCACCTAAACATTATTATTTCTCAAGATGGTTAACATTTATTTTATACGTAGACTGAGTTTGCACAGTGACCTCAATTATTCAATGAACACATAGGACTAGACTACGAGTGGAGCACTCCCGCTCAAGTGTAAACTTTGCTAGATGAGGGCTTTTTGCGTGCTTTGGGTAGCATGCATATCACAAGATGAGAGTAAATAGCTTGTGCGCGAGCGAAACCCGAAGCACGCTAACCAAATATTGTGACAGCATTAACGCTTTCTCCCATGTAAGTCAACGGAGAGAGCAGAAGAAAAAACCTTACACCTATTGCTCGCACGCTAACCCACAGGAGTTATGAATCTGTCACATTCCAAAATTCCTCACTTACAGAACAATGTACTTTTTATTGTAAATAAATATATATATATATATATATATATATATATATATATATTTATGTATATAAACCTATATATCTATTTCTATAGGTATAGATATCTATTCTACAGTATCATATATATATATATATATACACCTATATATCTATTCCTATAGATATAGATATATATTCTACAATAACGGTATCATATATACATGTGTATAAATATATATACATGTGTGCTTACTTGACATAACCCTGCTACGTATTGGGCAAGATTACAAGTAGCACATTATGAATTTACCATATCCAATGTGTTTTTTTCGCAATCAATTTCCGTGCGCAGGTAATACAAGTCTTGAAAAATCGCTATTGAGCGTGCCTTCGCCTTTTACGCAACAATCCTTTCAGAGCTGTTTTGCGTAACATAAAAGTTACACAAAACACTTAAAAAATACATAACAAAGTACAGTTAAACTCATATTAACACTGTCTAATAAAATTATTAACAAAAAATATTGCACACAAAAGTAATAAGGGATCAAAGATACAAGATCTCCAATGCAGGGATTTTACATTGACATACATACACATGCATAGAGAAACATGGATTTATATGTATAGAGATATGTTTAACTATGGAGATAATGAAAAGATTTTACATTACAATCTTATGCACATTAAACAATATCTCAGAGGGATTTTCAAAGAGATATTTGCATATAGATC
>CAJPDP010797808.1:0-11517 GCA_905336975.1 Bombina variegata variegata
GATTAGATACAAGGTAATTACAGATGTAAAAAGTGTATTATTATAACTGTGTTGGTTATGCAACACTGGGGAATGGGTAATTAAGGGATTATCTATATTTTAAAACAACAAAAATTCTGGTGTTAACTGTCCCTTTAATCATTATATCGGGTATTATGATAAAGTGCTTTGCATTAAAAAGGTAATTTGATCAATGTGCAATATTTCACAGAATAAAATGAGTTACCTTAAGATCTTCGTAGGTGTCTGCTGATAGTTTGGTGCTGTTCATATTTAAGCTGCACAGACTCTTCATAGCTACATGAACAAAAAACACATTTAAAAAGTATTGAAAATGAAGAACTGTAAAAAAGGAGAAATAATAGAGAGAAGGAATGATAGAGAAAATAAATAAGAGAAAAAAAGAAGAGAGAGAGAAATTGAAAGTATAAAAAGAGAAATATATATAACAATGATCTGATTGCAATATACAGTGTGTTCCTTTATATAACACTTATGTTTGTAAACACAATGCGGTCACTATGACAACCATTTGGCGTTTTTTCTAATGAGACGGAGGGATTTCTTTGAGTTTGTTTGTTATAAATTTGTATAACAGCATTAACACTTTGTCTGAGGAAGGGGAGCTGTATCGCCGAAACGTCACAGCAAAAGTAAAAGGGATTTAAAAGACCAGAGAGTGCAAGCCTGTGGTTATTTACTATATAAAGCAATGATATAGAAATTAAAGAGACATTAAACTGTAATTACATGTCCCTTAGAAAACAGTCTAATACCTACAAGTTTAATACACTCTGTGGTAGGAATCTTTTTCTTCTGTAGATAGCTAGGTCAGCCCACAAAAGGGACGAGTGGTTACACCAAGTGATTGAAATAAAGAAAGACAAAACCGTAAAATAAATGCTCACAGCTCAGTGCCAGTAATCCAGCATCAGTGACGGGTGTTTCACACAGGTTAAGAACTTGCAGAGTGGTGAGGTGCTCAGATAAAACCCGCAGACCAGCGTCTCCAAACTATGGTTAATGAATACAAAGAAAAAAAATATATTGTATATTCATTGCAGGACACGCACGTAGCAGTCATGTATTCATGTGAGGAACGATTCATTAAAAAGGAATATACTGAAACTACAACTTTTTACATCAATATCCCAAAGTAATTAGCTGTGGCGCACTCCACACTGTTTCAGAAAATCAAGATTTCAAGACCTGCTCATGTATTGGCTGGCGTATGTTACTAATATGCACTGCACCTTTATGAGTCTAATTTAAAGGGACAGTAAGCACTTTGTAATTACAAGACACTTCTTTTGTGTTGCTGTAGAATAAGATATCAGTCAGGTCTTAGTGTTTTTAAAACAAAATGAACATCATTTTTACTGCAATTACTTTCCAATAGCCAAACTCCACCCACCATCTCCCTTATTTGTAGGAGCCAATCTGGGGTTTAGTTTGCAGAGAACAAGACTAATTCATGGTCAGAAAGTTAGAAATTGCTCAATTTTTAGAGCTAAATTACATTAAAAGGGACCAAAATAAATAATGAAAATATACTGAAAAGTATTTTCATTATGCAAAACTAAACATTTTATATACAAATCTCACGGTGTTTACTGTCCCTTTAAATGTATGCAAACATCAGTACTAGTTATGTGCAGGGTAGCATTATGTTTATTAGTTATCTTAAGAGTATCTGAGATATAATTCTAATACGATCTTATAAGGAGAGTTGGACAGCTAGAAAATATTTTGCTTTACTTTGAAGATAAAATATATGAATCTACAATACACATCTGGTATGACTTGGGTTAAAAACAATGTAAAATACAGTTTGTTATTTGGGTTAACAGAATGGGCTTGGACCATAAAGAGATAGATGAGTTAAAGGGACACTGAAATAAAACAACAACAAAACTTTCCATTCACTTCCATTATCAAATTTTGCACACAGTCTTAATATGCACACTGTCTGATGCATCAACTCCTACAGTATATACATAAGAGTCTGTGAATGGCTGATGGCTGTCACATGACACAGGAGACAAGGAAATGGAGAATGCTGAGATGAACCGTCATAACTGATGAGAAAACAGTTAATCAGCTGAGATGCTGTTACATGTATACAAGAGGGCAATAAGACAGATTAGCAGTAAAAGGGTTAAGAATGTTGCCAGTCATCGAAAGAGTAATGTGTGAGAGGCTGCACCACATTAAGTGGGCGCTTGTGGTTTTCTGATTCAGCTTCCGCACACAGGATCTGCCTATGACATCCTACCTGGGTCGACCACAGGTTCAGTTGCTTGAGTGAAGGCAGTTTGATGAGTTGCTCTGCGCAGGCACTCGTTACATTGGTGAAGGCCAGACTGAGGTTTTCCAGGTTTCCAAAAGATCCAGAGGTTAATAACCTGGCAAGATCGGCGTCCTGTAACAAAAAGTACATAACTAAATTTAAAAAAAAAACTGAGATTTTTATTCTAGTACTTGACAGAGTCAAAGGACAAAATATGAGACTAGAAAAACAAAGATACTATTCTGTCATATACTTTAAAGGTATATAAGAGCCGCTTCATAAGAGCCGACTACAACAGTGAAACTCTCGGCAGGGCCCTCTACCCACTTGACCCCTACAAAAGCTATCCTATATACCGACTATGTTTACAGCGCTGCGGAATCTGTTGGCGCTCTACAAATACCTGATAATAATAATAATAATAAAGGGACATAAATCTAATCTTCAAAGTTATCACTACCAAACAGCAGGCAATGGACACATTGGTAGCATTTGTGCATAAACATACATTTCTTGTTAATTTCAATATAAACAACTTTATCTTGAACTTTTTGTCATGCAAAAAAAAAAGTTTTAGCCTGCTCTTTCAAATAGCTTTTGCACCTTTAAAGGGTATAATTGCCCAAAGTGACATTATTTTTAGCCACCACAGAAACAAATAAGTACTGTTACACTGAAATAGATTTGGAAACAAAACTAACTCATGAATTATTCTGCACAATGTATAGTAATAATGGTTATGGCAACCATTAACTAAATTGTAGGGACACACAAAACGTTTAAACAAATGAAAAGACAGACAGATTACTTACCGTAGACTTGGATGGCAGTGTTAGGCGAGTTGGTCCTCCTTTCCTTTGCTGCAATTGGGAAAAAAGAAAATCCTTAAATGAAAAATTTGGTCATTAATGAAATAATGTGTATCTGTTTATTTTACTGTTTATTCTGACAATAGCTGCCCTAATAGTTAACAAATAACTAGAGAAGTAATTCACTGGACCTAGATATGTGCTGTCAGAAGGCAAGAGCAGTAGAAAAAAATCTAAGCAAAGAAAGTGCTTAAAGGGACAGTCTAGTCAAAATTAAACTTTCATTATTCAGATAGGACATGTCATTTTAATCAACTTTTCAAATTACTTTTATCATCAAATTTGCCTTTTTCTCTTGGTATTCTTAGTTGAAACTAAACCTAGGTAGGCTCATATGCTAATTTCTAAGCCCTTGGGGGCTGCCTCTTATCACTTGCTTTTTAAATTGCTTTTCAAAGCAAGAGACTTGATAGTTCATGTGGGCCATATAGATGACACTGTGTTCAGGCACAGAAAGTTATTTAAGATTTAGCACAACACAATGCTAAATGCAAGTCAATAGATAATAAATAGTAACAGTCATGTGATCAGGGGGCTGTCAAAAGGTTCTTAGATACAAGGTAATCACAGAGGTAAAAAGTATATGAATATAACTGTTAGTTATGCAAAACTGGGGAATGGGTAATAAAGGGATTATCTATCTTTTAAAACAATACAAATTATATGGTAGACCGTCCCTTTAAGCTGTATAGTGACTAACTGCAATTAATTTCATTAGCATTAGTAGAGAGGTCATTTAAAGGAACAAATGATGACAGTACGCTTTGGTTGTTAGAAAAATACATTTACAGTATAAGTAGCTTTAACAGTACAGAACAAGTAAAGTGCCTTACTAAAAGAGTGCTCTGTGTATTAATTACTATTAGCAGACATACAAGTAGATTATGTTTGTAGTAAGATTTATGGTAAGAGAGGCAATAATATGTCAGGTAATAATGAAGCCACTAATGGCAGGATTGGCCAATTAGTATTTCTTACAAAAAAAAGGCTTATTGGATAGGTAGAGGTGTAGTGTTAGTACTACAGTAGTAGAACTGTGCTTCTATAGAACTCTCTATTTAGTAGTAGCCTTTCCTGGAAGTACAAGGCGACCTCTGTATTACTCCCATTTAGCACATAACCATGAGCACCTACCAGCTCCTTCAGCTCCCGCTGCCTGTCACACAACTGCTCGTACATTCTCTTCCCTACTTCAGTACTCTCCAGAGTAGAGATAATTTGCAGCTGGGTGTCATTGTTTTCTATGATATTATATTCAAGCATCAGGCAAAGAATCTGAAAAAAACACAAAACCAAATAGGATTTTAGTAATCAATACATATTAACCTGGTTCTTTAAAAATATATTTGTGTACCATGTTATTGTAGCCCAGTTGTCACCAATTTTGCTTTTTTAAGGTTTATTACAACAAGCATAATGCATTGTTCATTCTTTTCAAAATCTCATTGTAATCTGAAATGGAAGGTGTCCAACTCATTTAGTAACAGAACAAACCCATAAAGCCTTAAGGTCCTGTTGCAGGTAACTAACAAGCCTATAATACGTCAGCTCATGTCCTCAGTACTGTTGTTTCCTACACAATCTGCCCATTTAGCTATTTCTCAGTATCCTCATTATGTGTTTTCCCTCCTTTTCCTCTTTCTGACAAGGAGTCACAGCAGGTCTATAAAACACTGCCAATTCAGGAAAAGTTACTAATGTTGCACGCAATACAATATAATATGAAAAGTCTAACAATTTTACTAACTAAAATGTTTTATTTCCTCTTTACAATAGGGTAATGTTTACCTCCACCATAGTCTGGTTGCCACGCAAAGCAAGTAACATACACGGCCCAAGTTTGTTTTCAGCCAGCGACAGAAGAAACTTTTTAGTCTTATAGCACGATCCCATCAAAATGTGAACCTATAAATATAAATATATATACAGTTTTTAAAAAAACAAGGTTAATTAATATACATAAGTTGTTTATATAGAACTTTTAGAAAACAAAAAAGTTCATGTGAGCAAAATAAAATGTGTTTGTATAATGAAAGAATCATTTTCATTATTTTACTTTATTATACGTGTTCACATTTAAGGACTAGTTTCCATTGCTGTTTCTAAACTTTGTAAATTGTTGGTAACCACAAGTATCTCAATTAAGCCTATGGAGATGTCTTATGTTACCACCAGTTTACAATAGCAATGGAAACTAGGCCTTAAACGCATTTCTCTCTAAAATAAATACCTTTAGTAAATTGGGACACTTTTTTTTTTTGTTGGAACAATTTTAAAGAAAGCATTGCAATATGTGTTATTATTTTCAATAAATATTCCTGTAGTAAATAAATCAACTTTTTCTTGCTTTACATATTTTTTAATTCACTATAAAATGTTTATTTTTGCGTAGCAAAAAAAAAAACAAAAAAACTGAGCAGTATATTTTCATTATTTATTTGGCTCAAAACTCATACTCCATACTTTAAAAGTCTAACTCTGCTACATTCTACATAGAGATTGTTTGATAAGTATAGTAGCTTATTTATATCCGTGCCCAATTGGTCTCATTAAAGGAGATAACAGGTGTTTAAAAGGTAATATTCTTGGATTGCAAGATTTGCCAACAAATTAGAATTTAAATTATTTTAAAATATTTATTTTGTATGCAGATCTCTTGCAGTGAAGAGTTTGCTTATATGAATAATGCAAATCTAAAATATGAGATTTATGTATTTTTAACATTCTTAGGGACTTTTCTATGTCAACTAATAGAGCAGTATCCATTAAGCGCAAATGCCCATTTAAATGAAACATCTTTTATTTAACCCTTTTATTACATAAAAACTATTTTAATTTATTTATTTAATATTATATTAAACAATTCTTGTCAAGGTGTAAACATTGTGTTTGGTTGTTGGCCTCCTATGGAGTGTGGGAAAAAGTCTGTAACCTGTAAATGCTGCAAATCCAAAAGGCCAATGGCAGGATTTTGAAAACCTATGTTACTTTTTTTTTTTTTTACATATTGCTTTCTCTAGGGAATGTGGGGCCAAGTACAAATTTTACACAAAAATAAGAAGTGTTTAATGTCTCTTTAATGTTCTATCAAAATGCAAAAGAGAATTTTTAAAGACAGCAAACCATCAGCCCAAGATGGCTTCCTTTCTGACAGGAATAAGATACTGTATTATACAGAGAATTTGTTCATTGTTCCTAAGGACAGTGTACCTCTTTATACATGCTAGTAACAACTCTTAAAGCTCTCTCACCATAACTGAGTTACTATCTATGAAAAAAGAAAGAACAGACTAAAAAGCTTTATGCATGCCAAAGGTTAACTTGGCTTGGTCTCTGAGCACTTTAATAATAGGCACTTCAAACACCAGTCTCTCAGACTCTCCATAACAAGCAAATACAGGAAGAACTCGAAAAGTAGCATTTTTAAGGAGTTACTGTTATAAAAGAGAAAGGTTGTTATTTATATTCATCAAAACACTTAATGACACATTTACTATACTTCATTATAATACAGTAAACAATGAAGAAAGGAAATATTTATATATTTTGAATACATATATATTTTTATTCATTTAAAGGGCCATGAGTTTTTTCTTGAATGAATAAATGAAGAGTATATTGTGGGGGGGTTTCTCAGCTTTTTTTAAACAGATGCTCATGTCCTCAATAAAATTACTTGTTTTTTGGTATCTGACTGAGATCTATTCCTGTCCACCAATACTTGTCCTTAGCCTGAGCAAACATGTCCCTAGGAACTGTGTACAAACATGCATTTTAGTAAATGATAAACTTTTGCTCATTGAACTGAAGGGGTTAAAGGGGCATTTGACATCCACTGTTCTGTGTAAAAATTGTGTTTGTCCCACACTCCCTAGAGAGAAGCCAAAAAAGCAAATGTCTTCAATATGCTACAAAGCAAACAGCTACTTTAGTCTATCTGCAGCATTTTGAAGAAAACCTAAGGTTCAGAACATGCTTTTTGGCCTCTATAGGGAGTGTGGGACAAACACAATTTCTACACATAACCAAGACACGTTTAAGTCCTTTTACTTTTCTCTGTGTTTTCTGCCAGGACCTTGATTACCCACACACACACACAAAGCAACCATAGAAGTAAATCTGGCCTCCTGGGTCACAGGCCTGGGTGCAATCATGCAAATAATACCAAAATAATCGAAAGCACTCTCAGGACTTCTTTGTAGTGGGTCATAAACTGGTGTTTATTTTTTTTAATTATTTTTAAACACACAGAGGTACACTCACTCCAATGCAGACTGTATATATTGCAACTATTTAAAACTACTACTTGTTAAAGGCAATTTAACGTAATTATCAGATATAAAAAAAAATGTATCACCACATGAATTCTTTTTTGACCAAAGGTTTTATCATAAATCTAGTCATAAATTATTAATTATAAATTATATCATGTCTGGCCTGGGAGAAATGTTTAACACTCAATATTCTAATACTACACTACATACATTACTTCAGTTCATCGCATACAATGCTTAAAAGGTATTGATGCATTTACACTAAGTGTATGTTGTAAGCATTAAACATCATCAGGCTTTACAGATAATTTTATTAACTAGAACTGACAACCCTCAGCAACAGAGGAGTCTACAGTGCATTGCTATGAAAATAAAAGGGGCCTATGAGATGTCTGGAGAATTATATTAATTGATCTTAGCAGTGTTTTTATTGCCTAACTGTCCTTTTGGGAGTTAAGTAAAGCCCTCACAGCTACATTTCATGCCAATAATGATGCAGAGAACAGAGATTACTTACTATGGGCCTGATATTCAAAACTTTGCCCGGCATGGAGAGAAATCATGCAAAATCGTTGGGATTTTTGTTACAACTCATATTGTAATGTAGGCGTCTGTCACATTAAGAACCCTGCATAGTGAGGTACATATCCTTCAAATTAAAACTTGTGTTTCTAAAAAAATTTTAGGGGCCTCTCCATACTGACGAGATGTCTTAGAGTTTTTGAATATCAGGCCCATCATGAGTTTTGTTTGATATTTACTGAAAAAAACTATGAGTTTATAAGATTGCACCTTACTCATTGCACTGTAAGAAATATATCTAAATGCAGAGCCGGACTGGGAATAAAAAGCAGCCAAGCCCTATTTTCTATTGAGTCCCAAAAATGCACAAGCTCAATTTGTCTCAAGGGGATTACTGGAATATTCCTTCCCCCAATATTTTTTTAACAATTAAATTATATTAGTTTATAAAAATGATAAATATAGTAATACAAAAGTGAGATTATTGTTATATAGAACCAATTTCATCCATGCCTCCCTTTCAGTGTGAAAATGATTATCCATAGTAGGATGTAGAGAACAGAAAACAGTGTGACTAGACACTAGAAACCATTTAAAGGAGGGCTACTAAATGGTACATGGTCTAGGAAATAAAACTTACAAGGAAATACTTTGTGAACTTGCTAAGTATAGGGAACAAAAATAGAGACGTGATATATCTACATCACTTTACCACCCCCTTAAACTGTAGATGGCTAGCCCCTGCTGCTGCAGCTGACTGGGAAATCTCCTTGTAGGCCAATCCAGCCTTGTCTAAATGTAATATCTGTGCAGACATGGCACAAGTAAATTCAGGGATTTATGGCATTAGCTGAATGTCTACATTGGAACATAGTTTTTCTTTTAAACATATTTTCAAGTTTCGCAAAAACAAGCTTTGATTAATGTGCCTCATACTATATAGACATTGTTTTTTTTTTGTTTTTTTTTTATTACAATAATTTTAACACTTTAAATACCTCATGATCCCAATGCTTTTTATATATTGTGGTGCCTCTTCATTAGTGTTTGTATCGTTAGTGAAGTGGGTTAGACAATTGTGGCAAGTTGTCACCTGTACTATTGCAGCTCCTAATAAAGACAGGTTGAGGTTTTTTTGGTTGCAAGAACAAAGCTTCATTCTTGTGAGTCTGTGCAATGATATTACAATTATATTGTAAATGCAATGCACTTCTTGAAATTTGTAGGCCATATTCTTTGTTACTATGTGTTTAAAACTGTATTTGAAGAGGCCATATTCACTATTCCTGGCCCTTAAGGTTTCCTACATGCACATATCCTTAATAACACATGGTCACTGGGAGGTTACAATAAAAATAAGCTTATTGCGTGGGGGCACATGCTTTAAGTTAGCATCATGACAAATAGTTTATCCGTAAGAGAAAAATAAGTCACTTCAAAAGACTTCAGTGTGGGTGGAAATATTCACCTTCAAATAACTATCCACTTGTACATAAAAAAGGATAATTAAAGCCGAAGCGTTTTGACAATTTACATGAATGTTGCGTCCTTTTAGAATATATTTAACACATAATTTATAAAGTAAAATGTTTCTTGTTACCACAAATATGATGCAGATTCATTTTTTTTTTTATAGAATTACATTTTCTTTCTGAACGTGATCTACAGCTGTGTCTGACATTTAATGTTACATACTTTGTCTCCAAGTAATAAAGCCTTTTTTTTTTCTCAGATGGAAACTTCGGTGGGCGTTTCAGGGTCTATTTTCTAAGCTGGGACATATGGTGCACAGTAATAACCCATAAATTCTGGGTGGAAACATTTATCAACATTCTTTGTAAATCCTGATGCTGGTATCATAAGCATAAGCTTAGTTTTTCTATCTTGCCTATAAATGTCTAGAGATCTTAATCTTTTTGTAGGATGACAAGAATCTGACCGACTATGTAGTAAAAGAAAAATAATATCAGTCTGTGTCATCTCCTTATTTTATTCCTAGCAGATGTATATTATTTGGATTATTAAAAGCTAAAAGATTGCCTAAAGCCTTAGCTCTGTCTCTGCTCAGACTTAAAGACCATAACAGGATATTAAAGTCATTGTATAGCTGCATAGTATATTTCAGCAATTAATTAATTGAGCACTGTATGTAAGATCTGCTTATCAAATGAAAATGTTTAAAGCATTTACAAATGTACAAAATTTGCTTTGCAGTCCATGGATACACCTCTTGAAAAGTGCATTGAGCATGTTTATCTATCTCCTCTGCTGTTGCAAGTTTAGGACCGATATAGATGAGCACCAGCACTTATAGAATATTGCAGGGTCAGAATCTGGATCACACATTACACATCAGTTACTCTGGGTTAATTGATAAAAAACAAAACACAGTTATAAGGGATACATTACAATAAAGGGGGCAAAATGAATAGTTAAAGTATATCACAAAGTTTTTCTTTTTTACAGAACATAATTATTTTGTGGGTAGTTGAGATAAACTTTAAGTTTAAATTATTTGAATTCAGAATGAGTTCAAGGGATATGAATCCCACATTTTTACTTTCATGATTAAGATAGAGCTCGCAATTTTTAACAACATTCTAATTTACTCCTATTATCTTCAATCTCTTTGTATCTTTATTTAAAAGCAAGAATGCAAGATTTTTGGTTTAGCACCTGGGTAGTACTTGCTGATTGATGGCTATATTTAGCAACCAATCAGCAAGCGCTACCCAGGTGCTGAACTATAAGTGGGCTGGCTTCTAAACTTTCCTGCTTTTCAAATAAAGATATCAAGAAAAAATTAAAATAGGAGTAAATTAGATAGTTGCTTAAAATTGTAAGCTCTGCCTCAATCATGAAAGAAAAAAATTTTGGGTTTCATATCCCTTTAATGAAAGCTTTCCTAAAGGTATTCATTTTCACGAGGTATATCCCTGGACAGCAAAACAATGAAACATTTTCTTACAAAGGAACAGTGTGCAATGGAATGAATAAAGGCACAAACATCAAAATTAAAGTTTCATGATCCAGATACAGCATTTATTAAAAAACAACAACTTTTCAACCTATTTCTAATCATATTTACTTTGTTCAATTGGTATCCTTTGTTGGAGAGCAAAATAATATATAGCATACATGTGTGTCATAAGCACTATATGTATACAAGTGCACACTCCTAAGCCTATCTAAAGATGCTCTTAAACAAAGGATACCAAAAGAATTAAGTAAATTTAGTAAAAGAAGCAAACTCTAAAGGTTTTCAAATTTGCATGCTCTATATGAACCATGAGAGTTTAATTTTGACTTGTATTTCGCTTTAATTGCTAATATAGACTATGGATACATTACAAATATACTTTAATGGCCCTTTAAGGACTGGGGTTATTCTTCACCAGAATAGAAAAATTACAGAAAAAAACACGCTTTAATAACTTAAATTATGCTTACTAGATCATTTCCTTTCCTTCTGTACAGGGAGAGTCCACAGCTGCATTCCTTACTTGTAGGAAATACTGAATCTGGCCACCAGGAGGAGGCAGAGACACCCCAGCCAAAGGCT
>CAJPDP010798024.1:0-13274 GCA_905336975.1 Bombina variegata variegata
CACAGAAAGTCCAGCACTCACTTGCAAGCACTCAGCTAAGATTAAAAGCAAAACTGGAAGAGTTAGTTACCGCATCTGGCCAAATGGTACAATCCCAGGTATCACGTCAAGGTCTCTCCTATCAATGTTGCTGGGAACTGGATAACAAGAAAATATCTAAATAGTAATCTAATCCCTTGTTAATATGGTTCTCACCTCATACTTACATGTCTTACGTATAATTAGTTGCGCATTTGTTCTATGCTCACTGCCACCATATTGAGTATAATTATAAAGGGACAGTAAAGTCATAATTCAACTTTCATGATTCAGATAGAACAAGCAATTTTAAACAACTTTCAATTTGACTCTATTATCTAATTTGCTTCCTTTTTTTGCTATTCTGTGCTTTCAATTATACAGATATTAGGTTTTAGGAGCAGCAATGCACTGTTCGGAGCTAGCTGCTGATTAGTGGCTGCAAATATATGTCTCTTGTAATTGGCTCACCTGATCTGTTCAGCTAGCTCTCAGTAGTTGCTGCTTTTTCAACAAAGGATGCCAAAGGAATGAAGCACGTTTCATAATAGAAGTAGATTGGAAGTTGTCTAAATCTGTATGTTCTATTTGAATCATGAAAGAAACATTTTGGGTTTCATGTTCCTTTTGCTAAATTATTTGAAAAATATGTGTTGATAATAAGACAAATGCACTGCTGAAATTAAAAATATTTACAGTATACTCTATATTATACTCTATATATATTGACTGTTTCGCAAAACAAAAAAAATGTTACAAAACACACCAAAAATCCATTGAAAAGTACAGTTACATATAATAACACTATCTAATAAAAATTATTTTAAAAAAAATATTGTGCAAAAAAGTTATAAGGGATCAAAGATATGAGGTCTCAAAGGGCTTTCACATAGATATACATGCATATAGATGTCTAAATATGTATTTATATGTGTATATATGTACTTACAGGCATATATACAAATATACATATGTTGAAGTGCATTGGAGCCCTTTGCTGTCAAGTAGATGAAAACATGAACATTCATATTTATGCAATATTCATATTTAATAAAGTGTTATACTGTGCATTCACTGTAAATATTTGACATTCCAATGTTCCGCACATAGTAGAATATGTATTTTAAATAGATATTCCTATATATATCTATAACTTTATATAATCATGTATATATGATTGGTCTGAGGACAGGGGAGACCCCGAAAATGTTTACCATTTAATAAATGAAGGTATTTTATAACAGAGAGCGCCTTCTCATTGGATTTATTGTGTGTGGGAAGAGGTTGAAGTGCACCCCTGCAGCTGCATCATATGAGAGTGAGTGCTGGATCTCATCTGCTTTAGTCTTATATATAGATATATATTGTACCAAAATACCATCAGATATATGTAAAAATATGTATTTTTGGGGCGGAGTTTGGAGCTGCATGGAGTCGGGTGTGTAATTCCCTAGCTCCGCACCACAACACTCTATAAAGTGGTTGTAACTAGACTAACCAAGGCGATTCCCCAGAGGGGAGCAACCAGAAGGTGTACAGCAATGATCCAAGGGACATACAAGCTACAATGTGAAGCAGAAAAGACTGCATAAGCTCAAAAGAAGTTTCTAGCTCAGAATCTGCTCGTCCACCATGTCTACAGTGTGATGCAGCAAGAAATAAATGGGCAGCCACTCACGTAGTTCAGAGCAAATCCACTTTACTATAACAAGGGCAGCAGTACAACAGTGTGATGCAGCTACATTTAATCAGCACGCCTGACTAAAGCGCACAGCCTGTAACCAGGGGATCTGACACAAGGGCTTATGTGGAGCCGAGGAGGAGCCTGAGAAGGAATATGCTGCAGCCGATAAGGTAAAGAGAACTGTTTATTAACCGGCAGAAACATCAAATGTGCATTATATAGCACAGACCCACTGATGAGAAAGAATTAAACAAACTGATGACACATCTCATATAAAGCATTAGAGGGCCTGAAATGCAAAACTTAGAAGTTATAGAAATGCATCTACATCTGCACTAACGCTGCTCCTGTTAATCCTGAGTTTGGCCTAAAAAGTTATAAACTGACTATCCAACACTATAAAAATGAGACTTATATAGGCTGATATGCGATTTATCAGATTAAGGCCTTAATAAAACATCCCAGAACTGCCTAGGCAGTGACTGCTTCTCCACGCCTCTGGTTAGGCCACATTAACTGACATAAGCAATCCAGTAAATCTTCACACTACGCACATCAGAGACAAGTAAATTTAAGGATAATTATATATCTGTGTGATTATTGACCAAGCCTTGTTATATATAACCTAAGGGGGATTTAGAACTACAGCAAAACCTTTATTCCAGATACTACCTCTTATCAAGCACAGAGAAGATGTCAGCTAGAAAACAAAATAAACCGCCTGCGGCGAATAAACCGCCCGAAGCTAGCCTCTTCTTTAAATCCACTAAAGGGGACAAAACATTAGAAGCTCAAAAACCCTAGGAAGATCTAGAATCTGATACAGATTCCCAGAACTCCACTACAGATTTGACACCAGCGACTAAAGCAGACCTTAAATTTCTTGTCTCTAAGCAAGATATTAATGTGAATTTTGATAAGATATGAGAGAAATTTGATACCTTACAGAATACTGTAATTAACAGTTTAGCTGATATTAAACAGGACATTGAGGGTCTTGGTCCGAGAGTAGCTTCCTTAGAGGAAACTGAGACATCTACATCAGAATAAATTTTAACTTTAACTAACCAGGTCTTCACACAACAGCAAGTGATATCTGAAATACAGGATAAAATGGAAGACCTAGAAAATAGAAGCCGAAGATGTAATTTGAGACTGAAAGGAATTCCGGAGTCAATCACAGCAACAGACCTGGGTGATTACCTACAGCAAATGTTTCAATCAATAATAGGGAGGGCGGGAGAGGATTTGTTCCAAATAGAACGAGCACACAGAAAAGAGGGGTTTCCATTTTAATCCATAACTCCCTTGACTTTGTTATGGAAGAAGTGACTAAAGACTCTGAGGGGAGGTATTTGATAGTAAGAGGTAGACTGCAGGACACAGAAATCATACTATGTAACGTATATGCCCCAAATGAGAAGCAAGACCACTTCTTCCGTCAGATATCACAATATTTAACTAAATGGTAACAGACCGGAATCATTATGGGAGGAGATTATAATATATCTATGTACCCCCATAGAAGTAAGGGACCACTTAATTTAACGCATAAACAACAAAGACACAACTGTATGCTCATATAAATTAAAGATTCCCTGTTGGCCCATAATATTTTAGATTCTTGGGATACTTTATATAAAGAGACTACGGAATATACATACTACTCCCATGCACATAAATCATATTCAAAATTATACTACATACATTTAAGTCAAATGATGATCCCTGGCCTAACCTCTTCCGCTATCCACACATGCATATGATGGTTAGATCATTTTGCAGTCCAAGTATATATTAAAGGGATACTAGGGCAATGTAAATCGTGCTACTGGACTTATGATCCTAACACCCTTAGAAACCCAAATATCTGAAACACCATACTACGCGCTATGATGGAATATTGGAAAATAAATGTGGGATCCATGAGTAACCCAATTTATACATGGACTGCCCATAAACCCTTCATTAGAGGGTTACTCATTAAAGAAAAAGCTGCACATATTAAGGTGACGAGATCTAAAACTGATGCCCTAGAGAAATAAATAAATAAATTGACTAAACAGCATCAGCAGACGTTGTCCCAGTCTACATTTAAATTGTTACAGACAAAAAGACTTGATCTTGCAAAAATACTAAATGAAGCATTGGTTAGAACATACCATAAACTAAAAGCCCACTATTTTATTTACTCCAATAAACCAGATATATATTTAGCCCACAAACTCTGAGAGAAAATCAGAACCTTTTTCATCCCTCTCTTAAAAAAATCAGACGTTACCTACACCTCACATCCCCAACAGACTGCAGATAGCTTTGTACAATACTAGGCGCTTCTATATGACTGGACCAAAGCCAACTCATCCCCCCAAGCAAAGTCACTGTTATCACAGTTTTTGACTCGAGCACAATTAAACACAATAAACCAAGACGCATGCCAATAATTTAACGCAGACGTGAGAGTAGGGGAAATCTTGACTGCCATTAAAGATCTGAAGCCAGGGAAGGTGTCAGGGCTGGATGGCTTTCCAGGGGAATATTAGCAACTATTTAAACAGACGTTAGGTCCTCACTTACTGAAGTTTTGCAATGATATTATGCAGGGACGAGACATACCCCGAGATATACTTTAGGCAAAGATAGTGGTAATCCCCCGACCTATCTCTCTGATTACTCAAGATATTTACATTTTTTATAAGATCTTGGCCACAAGATTAAAAAAATACATACCCCCCTGATACATCCGGATCAGGTTGGATTTATTGTTGACTGTGAAGCCCCAGATAATGCCTGACGTACGATTTCTTTGATTGAGTACCTGGGATAAATTGAGACACCTTCTCTGCTCCTCTCCCTAGATGTGGAAAAGGCATTTGACAGGGGGGATTGGGGGTATATGCTTGAGGTTTTAGCAAAAATGGTCTTTCACGGACCATTTGTGCAGCCAATAAAGGGAGTTTACTCATGCCCAACAGCTGTCATCAGAGCGGCGGGATACCAATCGAGGGCTATAACAATCCTTAATGGAACCAGGCAGTCCTGCCCTTTATCCCCACTTTTGTTTGCCCTCTGTATAAAGCCATTAGCATCCAAAATTCACCAGGCATCCACGGAGTGCAGATTAATCATAACAACTACAAACTGACATTGTTTGTGGATGACGTTCTCCTTACCCTGACTAAACCACTAATACACCTGTACCAAACCCTGAGAGAATTCTGAGATATTTCGGGCTACAAGATTAATTTAGATAAGTGTGAGGCCTTACCAATAGCACTCCCACATCACACTAAGTAGCTGATAGAAACTAATTTTGAATTTGGCTGGGCAGAGACTTCAAATATATTAATATTAAATATTTAGGTGTTAATCTATCTCAGAACTTGTACAAATTAAATTATATCCCCTATTTAAATCAATTAGAACAGATTTAAGGAAATTGAAGAGTTGAGGCTTCTCGTGGTATGGTCGTCTGTCATCCATAAAAATGAATATTTTGCCAAGATTGCTCTACTTATTTAGAGTTCTACCAATTAAAATCCCCCTGTTAGAACTCAGTAAACTACAAAAAGACCTTCTCAGCTTTCTGAGGGGGAATAAAAGGCCTAGAATTCAATCATATTACAGCAGCACAAACAACTAGGGGGGGGGGGCATCCCAAACCTGTTAGAATACTACCAGACAGCTAGACTGGCACAGACCACTCTGTTAATCAAAAATCCTCAAGATATAGTTTGGACTAAAATAGAAGCCGATTTGGGAGGGTACAACCATCCAGCTGACATATTATGGATGCCTAAAACCGCATCTCACACTTTAGTCAACACCTCACCGGTACTTACAGATACAATAGGTTTATGGACAACCTTAACTGATTCCCTGTGTCTGATCCCACCTAATTCCTTAATTAGACCAATTAAAACTCTACTCCCTCCTGAATTCCACAAGAAACTGGGCAAATGGGAAAACAAAGGTCTTTATAGAGTAGCCGATGTTATGGAAAGGGGGAAGATCTCTTCCTTTAATCAGGTACAAGATAAAATTAACCCACATAAGCTTTAATGGTTCCTTTACCTTCAAGTAACTTCAGCAATCTCTAGATATCATCCCCACCCTACTACTCAAGGATACACTACCTTGGAATGTATCTGTAGCACTGATAGGAGAGTTAAACAGATGATCTCTCAAGTGTACCTAGCCATTCGAAAAGCTAAATATACCACTAAATCTCCAATTTGTGAGATATGGGAAAAAGACATAGACAGGGTATACTTGAAAGATGAATAGGACGCCATTTTCCAAAATTCAAGTAAGGGATTACTCAGTGCAGACTTTAAAGAAAACTTTATACCTGGTACCTTACCCCCCATAAAATCCTTGCATTTCTCTTTGAATTTCAGTAAACAATGTTACAGAGGATGCTCTGCTCAAGGATCTTTTATACACATGTGGTGGGATTTCCCTAAAGTGCAACATATCTGGTCTAAGGTATCAGAGCTACTGAGTGAACTACTATCAGAACACGTTACCCTGACGATAACACAAGCTTTACTGAATTAATATATAAAACCTTATAACTCAGCTATAAACACATTTATTAGAACCGTATGCACAGCCACTAGAATATGTATAGCTTGACATTGGAAAGTAGGTGCTCCTACATGGGCAGAAATCATGGAGAAAATTAGCTTTACATACACTATGTCAGAACATGCATCCTGGATCTGTGGTTACACCACACATATCCACAAAATATGGTTTTACTGGATTATGAAAGATCAGAAATCAGATGAAAATTCAGGAGGCAGCTCTTAGTTACAACAATATAAAAATATTTGGAGGAAAATGGGTATTGAAACCAAGGGGTCATCTCTCAACTAGTTATACTCTACACATACTACGGTAATAAATATTTAAGATATTATTTCATTGTTGTAGAATACAAAAGATTTTGCAGAATAGCCACACCTAAAACAAGCTTATATCTTTATACTTAAGTTTATTGTTAAATTTATTATTGTTTTATTTTGTTTTATCATGTTACGAATTGTGTTTCTTTGGTACGTAAAACTTGGTATGGCAACACTGGACATTGTTCTGTGGGGGAGAGCACTTTCCCACCATGAAGATTAACAGGGATTTGGTTCAGAGACTTTTGTTTGGCCAACATATAATCTTCTCCCCTAAGACTTATAAAATGCAGACTCCTGCAGAACAATGTTTTGCCTACTTTATATAAAGGTAGTTTGGAACTTCTACAGAGTGGTGGGACTCTTTCTGTGGGACGATTGTAAATTGATGCACAGAATGTATTAAGTGTTGCTATTCAATTGTTTAGAAATTTGTACAATAATGATAATAAAAAATATTTCAACTAAAATATGTATTTATGAATAAATAGAACATATTCTGCTATGTGAAGAATGTTGTGCACTTGAGAATATCCGATCGGGTTTGCGTGCGAGTAGGGTGTTAGGTTTTTCAACTTTTTTTGCTCCATTCACTTCTATAGGGGAATGCGTTAACTCGTTCTCAATATTCTAATTTCAGCTTTTAACAAGCTTTTAACGAGCGTCAGGTTTTGCAGGTATGAGCGCTACTTGATGGGCCCAAAAAGCTTACTTCTAGTGGAGTTATTGTGTGAGCAGCAGCGTTAAATACTACTCCTCTTGTAATCTGACCCTAAATGGGGTCACATTCGGATTGCTAGTTTGCAGTTATGAAGATGTAGTTGACACTATTTAAATATAATATTACACTCATATTTCAGTTTGCAGACTCACATTGGATTCTTCGAAGGAAACAGAAGAGCACTATTATGTAATTTGATTAGCAGATGAAAAGGTACTAAATGGAAATCCTAACAGGATTATTATTTTCCACAAGGATAGCTTTAACAGTCATCTGGATAAACTGTAGGAGGCTGCAGAAATTTGAAAAGAGAGTGTAGTTTATTTACCTGTTTTAAAGGGAAAGTAAAGTCAAAATTAAATGTTCATGACTAACGTCTGCAATTTAAACAACTTTCCAATTTACTTCTATTATTTAATTTACTTTGTTCTTTTAGTATCCTTTGTGGAAAGGCATACCTCGAAACAGCAATGTTTGAATCATGAAAGAAAATGTTTTGCCTATAGTGTTGTGTTTACAAAAAATATTTTTTTATAAACACGAGTTTCCCATCACACGCACATACACACACATATGCGCACACACGTGCACACATATATGCACACAAGCACACACTGAATTAGCTATAGATGCTCCTGTTATGCTTTTTATACTATCTATTCAATGTTACAGTTTTTTTGCAGAAATACAAATTTTGCTTTAATATTAAAATAATTTATGTGGCGTAAGAAACGTATGTGTGCCTATTTGTGCCTTAACTGTAAATATAGCCCTGGAGAATCAGAAAACAGATCACGGAAAATGGCCAAGCTGGGAATTGGGCAAGTTAAATATGAAGAAGTATGTTAAAGAAGGAGCCGATACAAAAATATATGTATAGAGGTTTGTTAAGGGAAATGTTCATATGTAGTAATAACAATAAAGAAAAAAGAAAACAAACAGAATACAAGAGTAATATTTGGAAATGATTGCTAACACATTTTTTCATCAGGGGTACAGTTAAGTAATCTACACATCATTTGAACATTCTCAAACTACTGCTAGTTAATGAAGAGTCAATAAATGCAACCCTTAATGAAATCTTTTTAAAATGTTAAAAAGAAGGGGAAAAAATAATACAAGTGGGTTAGATTTTAATTGAAACTAATAATGCAGTATTGCTTTTGTTTTTCTTCTAATCTTCAAGGGCTATAAGAACAAATATTTCTGCTTTACTGGTGAAGAGAAACACATATTTTGTAACTGTTAATTTATTCAGGGCAGCCTTTAAGCCAAACCTTTGTAAGGCTGTTTGGCCTATGTAGATCAACCCACGCTGGCATTTTAGCACACAGATACATAGAATACAGATAGCCTTCCTTCTGTCCCAAATATATATTCTTTCGTACAGTAAATTTTGTAACCTTTTTCTAGAATGTGAAATAAACTCTCTTTAAATACCTCAAGAATTGAAACAATTACTGCATAACATGTCACAGGACCTACTTTACTCCCCTAAAATGTATCTTTAAAATGTTGTATTCTTTGTAACTAATTTACATATGCTAATATTGCTGCAAGATGAGGATAATTGGAAGGTTATTAAATATGATTTTACCATATTTACCATCTGCTTGAACAGTAGGGATATGTAACAGGAGCAGCTCTTGTATAACCTTTTAAACAGATAAGTGGACAGAGATGTAAGTCTTTCAGTATTCTCACATCACGGCTTTGATACTTTGATAAGCCATACACCCTTTATATTTTCTCAACATCATCTCTCATATTACTTAAACAATTTAATGGATACAAAAGTACAAAATAATGGCTTATATCATTTTATAAGTGCACTATTGCTTGCATATAACTTTGTGTTTAACCCTTCCAGTAGTGCATTGCTGCACCCGAACCTACCTAGGTATGATTTTCAACAAAGGGTACCAAGAGAATGAAATAAATGTAATAATATACGTGAACTGAAAAGTATCTTGAAATTGCATTTTCTATATGAATCATGAAACTTTAATTTTTAGTTTCATGTGCCTTTCAATCCATGTCCACAAAATAAATGTTTATTTTTATCTTATGCGTCAGTATCAAACATTTCATTTGTTGATGTTCCATTAGTAAATTGTGATAATGGACCCACAAAATCAAGTTTTTTTTTATTCAATAAGATTTCAAGACCTCACAGGTCTCTTCTTCAGGTCAGTACGGCAACAACCCTTTTTCTGTTCATCTATTGATGATATGTTTTGCAATCTCAATAACTGGCTCTATAGGACACTTATGAATAAATAATGAATCAAATCTTAACTGCTTTAATAGCCCCAGAAGACTCAATGGAGTATTGTAAGTGACATATAGGCAGTTTATCAAACTATGTACCCAATATGGATAGAAAGGCAAGTGATACATGTGAATAAATAATGTAGCTGGATATGATTAATCTGCATATTAAATAT
The DNA here is from genome assembly GCA_905336975.1 of Bombina variegata variegata. NCBI lineage: Eukaryota > Metazoa > Chordata > Amphibia > Anura > Bombinatoridae > Bombina > Bombina variegata. The sequence continues at coordinate 9,781 of CAJPDP010798024.1, forward strand.
GCTTAACAAGGTACTGATAAAAAGAACAAACAGGTTTCGATTAACAGCTTAACCTTCTTAGATGTAATATATTGGTTGGAATTATTAATGGCTAGACCTCACAAAGAGTAATGTTCAGTTATAAAAGCCATGTTGTTGGAAGGATTTAAATAAATTAAGTCATCAAAGATCATTAATAATAGATTTGTAAGAGTCATAGTCTATTGAGTACATCAAAACAAATACTTTATGGCAGCTACGGATTTAGACAGTCTGTACAAACACAGTCTAAACAAAAATGTTTTGACACATCATAACTAGTCTGTGGATGTCAAACGAAGACTAAAACTAAGTGTAGTAACTCAGACAAGGTGAGGTTCTACTTCAGTTTGACAGGCAAAGGTGGAAGCTAAAAAGCTAAAACAATAGTAAATTGTCAAAAAAACGTAGCTACAGTCTGCGGTCAGATTAATCACTGTATGGTTCTGTAGTGACAGCACTCAAGTAAAAGCCAAAGGCAAAAAAATTGGTCCACTCCTAGTATTCTTGAGATGAACACACATACAATCTGACAATACATTTTATTTCTCTGAGAGAGAGAGGAAGCTTAGTACAGTCGCGTGTGGGATTTTCTAATGAATGGAAGGCGTAGTGTGGGGGAATTGGGATTAGCACCTGTCGTTTTGTTCATGATGAGGGTTATTTATTTAGCCATGGTTTCACCTGCTTATTTACTTCATGATGTAAGGATAAACTTCCTAAACAGGGCCTGTAAAACTGTACTGAGAGCAGCTGCTGAAGAATTCCCCTCTGGCACCTTTGCTGAACAAAGCAGTGCTGCCATTTGCAGTGAGTCTTAAACACTCCTTACATTAAACAACCAAAGCAAACAATCATGCAGTTCATAAATTGTGCAGCATTGTTATACATATGCTTTTTTATGTTCATTGTACCTTTTTAGCTTTAAATTATTTTAAATTAAACTATTTACATTTAATTAACAAAAAAGATGAATAAAGGTCTTTGTGTGATTGTTTATAATAATATATATATTAGTTTATGGTCTTTTATGCTATTTTGTTCTTGTGATGAGGTTTTTTGTTGTATAATGTCCATGAATGAATATATTTACCACATGAAAACACAGATGTGCAATCACACCAAGTGTTACCACTGGCTACAGATTATGCCAACCCTTTTTTTTTACCCTGACAATTACTAATCTATGTGTGATACTTGAATAAAGGGAAAACTTATTTATCTGTGTGTGTTACTGGACGTTTAAGGGCAGGGCCAGCTCAACCATGGGACCGAGTGGGACCAACTGACACAGACTGCTCTTAACAAGAAGCAGAGCTCCAGTGACTGAGTCAGTCACTGTCAGACCCAGATCACTCCTGTCCTCTGTCTCTGTGGGGGAAATGACAGGCTTCCAGTAGCATAACCGCATCATGCACAGACACACAATCGGTCAGGGACAACGTTCAAGGTGAGAGAAGTGCCTCTTTCTTCCTTATTGCGCAATTGTGCATAAGCATTGGGTATAGGGGTATACAGGTAGGCAGGCTTAGTAAGGTCAGCGGCCAGGCTAGTGGGTTTATATGCTAATCAATAATGTTACTACTGCGGGGCGTCATTGCATTCTTGGACCCAGGCACCACAATATATTGAGCCGGCCCTGTTTAAGGGGCATATTCACTAATATGTGGGGGCTACTGGAACAAAAGGGTTAAATCAATTCTCATTCTCTGCTAAAATTACTCAGCTCTGTGAGCTACTGTTTCAATGTGATGAGCTCATTGCTTGCTTGTGTTACAGGAGGCCAAGGGGTGTACAACTTGCTCTGAAGTCGCATTGTCCCGACTCGCATTAAATTTAATTGGACTTGAGCTAACGTGTTACATTCAACTTCTAATATGTGCTCTACTTCTGATGTGCCAAGAGCCGTGATATACTAATTATTCCTTGCGAGTAACCGTTACCATACCACTTGTAATATAGCCCTTGTTTTTTAATGTCCCTTTAATTGCAGTAACAGACATTTAAGTAAATAAACTTCTCAGCTTCATTCGATCAGTTTATTTTGTGCTTATAATTCCCTTGCGCTCTGTATTTACTGTTAAACCAGTGAGTTTAAGACATAGACAAACTTCAGCATTCAGCCTGCTATTGTGCTTCTTCAAAAAAGTATACAGATGGATCAGCCGATCAATGGCTGTATACAGTGCCTATTCAGCTGTTGATTTGCTTATCTACAACAAATGAAAATATGAGAAAGATTACTAGTATTGACAATATTATCAGTAAAAAACAACTGAGCATTTATTTTAAATTAACTCAAAAACAAATTGATCATTAGTATAGTGTGGAGTGCGAACCCAAAAAAATACATACATAAGCCATCAATATTAATTACATTCCACTCTGTATCAGCCCTAATAACAGAAGGTAAGTTATAACATAACCTTTTTTACATTCCAAATATTAATTAGAAACACCAATAGTTCATAAAAATGTAGCCCCTACAATGAAATATTAATAAAACAACTTGATATAATAAGACAAATGTAAAATATATAAAATATTAATTTATCTTTGTACCCGTAAAGTATGTAAGCTTAGAAACACAGTTAACGTCTTAAAATCCACCTTTGATTCCTGTCATACAAACTCCCCCAACTGGTTTACTGTATACGTAGTTTTTGAGTGAGCGTGCATATGCAAAGTAATTTGCAGTCCCGTTTTTAAAAAAAAATTAGTAGTAGTGTGTTCCTATTTTTTACATTATAAGTAGTATTTGCAGTAGTTACTTTCATTTTATTTTATTATGACCATTGCACGTGCTATTTGTACATACCGCTTGCACAGTTTTTTTTAATGCAGCTCCGCAGTGATGGACGTGGCTGGGAGGCATGGTCCACTCTGCAAGTGTTTTTTCTCAGTTTTTGATTGGAGTGGGAATAGAGGTGGGCAGCTTGTGAGGAGAGAGTGAACAGACAGAGCTGCATTGGGTGAGTGGAGAGAGCAGGATCAAGCAAAGTGGAGAGACAGAGCAGCATTGAGCGAGTGGATTGACAAAGTAGATTTGAGCGAATGGACAGACAGACCAGAGTAGTATTGAGGGAGTGGAGAGGCAGAGCTTGCCTTAGCAGTAACAATTAGAAAGACAGAGCTGAGCAGTGAGTAGAAGAAGTGAAGAAGAGACAGAGCTGAGTAGTAAAACTAGTGGAGAGACAGAGCTGAGCAGTGCGTAGAAGAAGTGAAGAAGAGACAGAGCTGAGTAGTAAAATAAGTGGAGAGACAGAGCTGAGCAGTGAGTAGAAGAAGTGAAGAGACTGAGCAGGAAAGGAGTGGAGACACAGGGCTGAACAGTAGAAGAAGGGGAGAGACAGAGCTGAGAAGTAGAAGAAGTAGAGAGACAGAGCTGAGCAGTAGAAGAAGGGGAGAGACAGAGCTGAGCAGTAGAAGAAGATAAGAGACAGAGCTGAGCAGTAGAAGAAGTGAAGAGACAGAGC
>CAJPDP010798056.1:0-11198 GCA_905336975.1 Bombina variegata variegata
ATATATATATATATATATACTATATGTGTGTGTGTGTATAGATATATAGATATATATTTTACAAATATATATATATATATATATTTATATATATATATATATATATATATATATATATATATATATAATTACTCCAGCAGAGCGCACTCTCACCTCCAGGACAGCTACCAGGGTGCAGGCAGGCAAATTCACAGTCATTTAATGTGAAAATAGTGCTATGATTACGGCTTGTCAGCCGAAATGCGTAAGCCGCCAGTGCTGCGCCTAATACCTTATGTTTGTAATGCAAGCTTTTTGAAATCTGCTTTTAAAATTGCACAATAAACAGATGTTTTAACTTTGGAGGAGCGAATCATCTTTTTCTTATTACTAATAGTGCTTTATTGTCACACAAAAAAATCAGTGACGTTTCGGGGATCTCACCCCTTCATCAGACTAGGTGAAAATGTGAACAAGCAGTGTATTTAACAGGTGCTAAGGACCCACCCCTCATCAGAGAAGAACCGCCCATACACGTCATCATTAACATTGTATACAAAAAACAAAACATATATGTTGTATTAATTTAACACATACAAAAAAAGCAATGTATATAAACACAAAGGGCAGTATAAGTGTATAAAGTAACTTGTTCAAATAATCTAATATATTAGATTCTCTAAAAAATAATACTGATAATCAGAGCTCTAATAGTTACAACCTAATTTAGCTTGGCCAGAGAAGCAGCATAAATTCAGCATGGCAGTATAGCGTACTCCGGATAATTAACTAACTGTATATCGCCTATTAACTGCATGGATGCGATCGCAAGATATACCAATGTGGGAGAAGGAAATGTGATCAATTCCTCTAACTCATCCCAAACTCTGTTTGACTAGAACCTGCATAATTTGCCACGTCTCAGTCTGACAGGCAGTGTGGTTATCATCTGACAGCTGATCACATAGAGTTAGGTATGGATACTCCAATAAGTAAGCACAATAATGAGGAACAGACTAAAAAATCGAAAAATTTAAAAAAACATAAACGAGTAAATAAATGGGGTGCGGTTTCGATTCTGGCCCCATAAATAATAATTGTAATAGAGAAAATTATCTAAAAGGGATACATCTAAATGACAAATGTGTGTAATATTTCGGTAAAATTACAGTGATCTTGATAAGTAATAAAGGAGGTAAATGATGACAAACTAGCATAAATCTTTAAAGGGACCTCCATAAAGAGTGCTATAAAAATATAGCTACCAATGAATCTAAGCTTATTCATCAAAGGTTATTAGAAATAAAAAGAACAAAAAACATTGCCAGTCTATTTGATGGTTCAATCCATTGGGGTATAAGGTATTTAATTTGAAAATCCATTTGGACTCAATCTGCAGTAGGCGTTGGTTTCTGTCCCCTCCTCTCTTCAGGGGTGGTACGTGATCGATAAGAATAAATCTTAGGTCACTCACAGTATGTTTACATTGCATGAAGTCCCTTGCTATTGGTAAGTCACTGCTCTGTTTTTTAATGGCCTCTCGGATGGAATATCGATGATTGGTCATCCTGGTACGAATGTTATCACTGGTCTTCCCTATATAGAATTTTCCACATACACAATTCAGGAGGTATATCACATGTGTAGTGGTGCATGTAAAAAAAACCTTGATGTCAAATCTACGATTCGTATGGGGATGTCTAAATTGAGTCCCTTGGATTATGGAATTACACGTAGTGCATCCCAGACACTTAAAACATCCTTTTTTCTTATTCCTTAACCAGATCTTCTGTTCATAGCAGTGATCTGGATCCGTTAACATTAGTTGATCTCTGAGGGATCTGCCTTTTTTGTATCCAATCATTGGAGGACCATAGTCTTTGAAATGTAATGTTGGATCAGTATTAACAACAGTCCAATGTCGTTTCAGGTCCTCAGTGATATTCCTCTTGTCAGGAGAATATTGTGTGGTGAAGAATAGTCTCTTGACCTTTTCATTTCCTTCTGGTTCATTCATTTTAGCCCTCTGTGCCGATAATACACCTAGTTGTGCTAGTTTCTGTGTCCCCTTGCATAATTCATTGATATCTTTTGTAGGATACCCTCTTTGGATGAACCGTTCAGCCATATCTCGTAACTGGGTCTGTTTCTTAATGGGATCAGTATTGTTCCATACTGTTTTCAGTAACTGTGCTTTTGGAATTGATCTGATCAGACTCCTTGGATGCGTACTTTGGCGTAAAGGATGGAATTTGTATCCATAGGTTTCAAAAACAGCGTATTTGCCAACCTCCCTTTGTCCTTATAAATCATCAAATCCAGGAATTCTATTTGTTCTTCATGGTGTTGGAGTTTGAATTTCACTAGATATTGTAAAGCATTCAGTTCTTCAAACCACTGTTCCAATGATTCAGCTGTTCCATTCCATATAAAGAACAGGTCATCTATGATCTCCAGTTCATATTCCTCCATGAAGATGTTGGCGTATGATGGGCCATGTTTGACCCCATCGCCATCCTAGATATTTGTAGGTAGTATTTTGTTTCAACTTTGAAGAAGTTCATCTGTAGGCAACATATTGCTATATTCAACAGAAAATCAATAGGGGGACCGATGTAAGGGATCTTGAGGAGGGATTTTTGCATAACTTGTATTCCCAACTCATGTTGTATGATGGTATATAAACTGTTTACATCTGCTGTTACCAATAGACTGATTCAAGTGTATATTGTCCCTTCACCAGTTCCTCAATCAATTGAGAGGAGTCTCTAAGGAAAGAGGACATTCTTGTGACACAAGGCTGTACTAAAAAAATTGATGTATTTGGCTAGAGGTGATAGAATTGAGTCTCTGGCTGATACAATAGGACGTCTTGGTGGTCTGTCCAAGGATTTGTGAATCTTAGGCAGAGTGTATAAGATCAGATTGGCTGTGACACCCGGTGACGCCGGATGACATCCTGAGGGTAATGCCCACTGTCCACACGTGTGGCGTTTTCAGCTCAATAAGCATCTGACCAAGTGTGGTAAGATTTTAATGTTCACAAACACCTAAATGGCTATTTTGAACACTAAAGTCAGTTTTGTTTAAAAATTAAGTAAATAGAATTTAAATTTTTTGTTGATGTGTATATATTAAATATGCTATACGGCCATTTTGAATTTAGGCTGCTTCTCTGGCCAAGCTAAATTAGGTTGTAACTATTAGAGCTGACATGATACAAGTCCCACTGACTTTCTAAGCAGCTGTAATATTTAAAATGCTGGCGCTCTGAGAATATCTAGCAAAGTTTCACAAAAAAAATACTGTCACTAAAACATTGATAACGTTTACTAGAAGCATTTTTTTTTGTATATTGTAAATATGTTTCTATCCAAAGATGTAATACATCTATGTGTATTTTAACTTTGACTGGAATGTCCCTTTAAGAAAAGGCTACTAATCCTTTAGTCCATAGTGAATCTCTTCCATGAAAGTGCCCTCCTGCATCAATGTACTTAAACAGATAATAATAGTAAATCAATGTAAGGGGACATACAAGTTAGATATATTATTTCACTATTTCACTAATAGGCACATAGTAGTGAAATGTGAATAAATGTAATGTTTGTAATAAAAAAGTTAATCCTTTTATTTAAAATAAAACCCCAGCAGCAATGTATTCCCTTATTTCCTTCACCTTCAGTGGTCATGCCTGTCAATCACTCAAGCATATACTCACAGAGACAGTGAATGTGCTTTGCTGCTTTCAGGTGAGCGCAGGGAAAGAATAAAATACAGTTTTATATGATTTGTCATGAAAACAGAATATACAAACATTTCTGTCATTTAACTTTGTTTTTTTCAAAAAAATATATTCTTATAGATCATCTGTACCAAATAGTAAATGGTCTAATGTTCAAATCTGAGTGATGAACAATGTTTCACAACATTCTTGAGTGATTCCCCTGTTTACTACAAACAGAGTAACATGTCACATGCTTAAATATATAAACATAGGTTTTGATGGAAGTCTGCCTATATTTCATATGAAGTATAGTTAGTTTGTAGGAAAACTCTATACTTATCTCCATGCATGTTTAAGGCCCCTCACAATGTTTGTCTTTACCAGATTTAATGTGTTTATTCCATGAATCAACCACCATTTCAGTAAAAAAGTGCTTCCACCATTTACTCCAAAATCTACTACCCTTCAACATGATATCATTTAGTCTATGCAACCTATAATAAAGAAATATATAAACATTAACATTAAGGGGTTGATTTAACAAAGTGCGAGCGGACATTGTCCGCTGTAGCAGATCATTTCCGCCGCACATCGATAAATGCCGACAGCATACGCTGTCGGCATTTATCATTGCACAAGCAGTTCTGATGAACTGCTTGTGCATTGCCGCCCCCTGCAGATTCGCGTCCAATTGGTTGCTAGCAGAGGGAGTCAATCAACCCGATCGTATGCGATCGGGCGGATTGATATCCACTATATCAGAGGAGGCGTACGAGTTAAGAAGCAGTGGTCTTAAGACCGCTGCTTCCTAACTCCTGTTTCCGGCGAGTCTGAAGGCTCGCGCGGAAACAGTTACATTCAGGGCCATTCAGCCCTTGTTAAATCGGCCCCAAAGACTAAACATTTACATTTAGGCCCAGTTTCCATTGCTGTTGTAAACTGTGTAAACTGGTAGCAACGAGAAGTATCTTTATTAAAGGCTATGGAGATATCTTATGTTGCCACAAGTTTTTACAGTTCATAACAATGTAAGTAATGCCTTAGTTAAAATTTAAGACTAAATAAAGTTTTTGTCACCAGCAGTGAAAACTATTTTGTAAAGAAATAAAGGAACTATTTCTTTAAAGTTCAATATGGTGTGACAAGCCCAATGTTAGGCAGGTTTTACAGAATTTTGTTTAGCAATACACAGATGTCACATGTGTTGCTCTCAATCCCAGTGCCCTGCATGCACTGAACTAATATAACAAAGTACTAAACAAAGGAGAGAAAGAGAGAAAAGTGTCATGTGTACTCTGATTGTGACTATGTTAATATTCAGAGTCAGTTTGTATGGCATATTGGTAACATGCATGGCAATGAACAATAGACTGAGACACTTCCTTTCTAACATTTGGGGGCCGATTTATCAATGTCTGGCTGACATAAAATGCTGTACCATATCATGTCCGCCAGACATCGCTTAATTTCCGACAGCATACGCTGTCGGCATTTAACATTGCACAAGCAGTTCTAGTGAACTGCTTGTGCAATGCCGCCCCCTGCAGATTTGCGGTAAATCAGCCGCTATCAGGGGGTGTCAATCAATCCAATCGTATATGATCGGGCAGATTGATGTCCGCAGCCTCAGAGGCAGCGGACGAGTTAAGGAGCAGCGGTCTTAAGACCTCTGCTTCTTAACAGCTGCATTGGGGCCGATTGAGAGCTTGTTAAATCGGCCCCTAGGGCTCCAGATTGATGCAAAGAGCTGTTGTGTTTGTTGCTAGTGCTGGAAACTTACCATTAAATTCTGTTGGCTGCAACATATCCATCCCTTGTAGCACATTTAATATCTTTGTTATTAATTTAATTGCGATTAGAATATGCCTATTATTATTAGCAGTTATTTGTAAAGCGCCAACAGATTATGCAGCACTATAAACATGGGTCTAATATGCAAGTTTACAATTATGGGAGACAAAGGGATAGAGGGCCCTGCCAAGAGTTTCACTGTTGTAAATCAGCTCTCAGAAAGGTGATCTATAAAGCAGCTAGGCTCATAAGCTTACATGCTAAGGGTGTTTGAGGGGATAACTAAAGGAGGAGAGGAACTAAGCTAAGAAAATGTTAGTGTATATTATATGCATCCCTGAACAGTAGAGTCTTTAAGGAGCGCATGAAAGTTTGAAAACTAGGGGAGAGTCTTGTGGAGCGAGGCAGAGAGTTCAACAAGATAGGGGCCAGTCTGGAGAAGTCTTGTGGTCCGGGAATGTGAGGAGGTAACAAGAGAGGAGGAGGAGGTCATTAGCAGAGCGAAGGGGATGGGAGTGAGAGTATCTGATGACTAAGATATATAGGATAGAGCTTTAAATTTAGAAGACTTTGTGTTTTATTCTGGAGATTAGAGGAAGCCAATGAAGGGACTGGCAGAGAGGTTCAGAAGATGAGGAGCGATGTGTAAGGAAGATCACCCTGGCAGAGGTATTTTTTATGGATTGTAAAGGAGATAGACTGCAGCTAGTGAGACCGAAGAGGATGGAGTTTCAATAGTCAAGGCAGGAAATGATGACCAAGTGGATTAAAGTCTTAGTTGTGTCTTGTGTGAGGAAGTGGTGGATTTCCGAGATGTTTTTAAGGTGGATGCGGCAGGAATTGGCCAAAGACTGGATGGGGGAATGAAAGAGAGATCTGAGTCAAATGTGACCCCAAGACATCAGGCATGTGGGGTTGGCTTCCTGACTGTGCAATCAGTGCATATCTCTAGCAGGATATTACATTTTGTTAGATAAGCACAGCTCATGTTGTTTCCTAGACCCTCTCCCTGCCACTGCAAAACTATGTGCCTATTCCAGATATCATGGTATATTGCTGTGAAGGTCCAGCATATAAACACAAGGCTCTTTTTTTTTTACCATATGTTGATACTGGAAATTTGTGATACAATTCCAGCTACTACTCTCTTGCTTTTCTGTACATTTCTGATCTATACCCTTCATTCTACTAATCTTTTGATATCACAGGATAACTGTGGTGTATACAGTCTGTTATAGATCTTCTTCTTCTAAAGGGGATATGTGGAGGGGCTGATTATATTTCCATCACTAAAGCAACAACTTGCTGTGCATTAAATCGTTTATCCCTTACTTAATTCAATGATCATAAGATAATTCATATGAGATGAATTATTGCAAAATTCGTTTATATTATGCATACGTTTACACTGCTTTGTATTCATATTCATAACTTTTATCCATAGTTGACCTAAGACTAATAAATGCACTGTATATAAACATTTCATATAATACATGATTCAATCATTTTTTATCTGTATTTATTATCCAAATGAAATCACAGCAAAAGTAATTTACAAGCTTTGTATTGAGTTAATGCTTAAAGGGACAGTCTACTTGAAAATGGTTATTGTTTAAAATCCCTTTATTACCCTTTCCCCAGTTTTGCATAACCAACACTGTTATATTAATATACTTTTTAATTCTATGATTAGCTTGTATCTAAACCTCTGCAGACTAGACTGCCTCCTTATCTCAGTTCTTTTGAAAGACATGCATCAGTCCTTAATAATAAATAACTCCCCAGGAGTAAGCACATTATTAATATGGCATACATGAACTAGCACTGTCTAACTGATAAAAAAACTGTCAAAATGCAAGAGCTGGCTTTCAAGGGATAAGAAATTAGCACGAGCCTACCTAGGTTTAACTTGCAACAAAGAATACCAAGAGAACAAAGCAAATTTTATGATAAAAGTAAATTGGAAGGTTGTTTAAAATTGCATGCATCTGAATTATGAATGTTTAATTTTGCTTGACTGTCTCTTTAAATTATGACAAAGACGGGGGGCGTGGCTAGCAACTAGAGGAACAAGACGTGTTTTTTGTGAGCTCTGACTAGACAGAGTAAAATAACGTATTCATTCTCTGTATATCACCCGGATCTTGTCTCCTAAGATTTGCCACATTGCAGGGGCACATCGGAAGTATTTGGTGGACTTTGGTAAAACCTTTAATAAAGGAACATCTTTGAGCCCTGTCCATCAGTGGGCCTCTGGACCATTTGCAGTCGCCGGAGGGTCGGAGTAAGACTCTCAATCACATAAGATCCCGTGGCTACAAAGCTACGATGACCAGATATTAAGACCGAAGCGGAGAGCATTGCGGCTCTCAGGGGACCTGACTCATACAAACATCTAGCGCTCCAGGACGGTAAGAGAGGGAGTTATTACGCTTTTCGATATGGGACTTAAGTCGATAATTGCTTTTTAAATGAAGAGGTCCGTTATGGGATCAGAATATAGCCATAATTAAAACTAAATTTTGGCGGGAAAAGATGCCATTTTGACTAGGTGAAACACTTATAATCTGCTGCGCCACTAGCATATTGCGGTTCCCAAACTTGAACTGTGTTATATCCTGTTATTAACAGATTGGTCCAACTTTATAATACCAGCAGCGTAGTGGACCTACCGCACATGTAAGAATTAACTTTTAGAGCACATAAGTTTCTTTTTGGACCTTAAACAAAAAAAAACAAAAAAAAAAGTGCCACCTACTTCCCCTTTAGCCTGATTAGGTAGTTTATATAACTGCTTTTTGGGAGCTGACTGAGGGGCACCAAAAGAGGTGTATAGTCATAAGACAAAGGAAGAGCTCAGCAAATACATAGACACCCCTAATTTTGTCTCTGTTTCCACAACCCTCCAGAGGCTCAAAAATGGAAAACTACTAAACCTGGGGACAAGAGAGATAGCAGGCTCTTTTAACCCTTGAAATCTTGCATAGAGAAAACATACTATAACTTAACATGAAGTGGCATGTTTGATAATACAATGTTAATAACCTAGCTCGTGGGATACACCTGCAAACACTGTCAGCTTTAAAGATATACACCAACTCTATTTATAATCTCCTATTAAAGCAGACACGATGAAGAACAAAACACAAACAGTCAAAGAATGTCTCAATAAATCACGACTAAAGCAAAAACAACAGGAAAATAGTTCTCCTTCTTCTAGTAGCAACATGAATGCAAGCACATCTGAAATAACTGCACCAAGCATCATGGATACTCAGAATAAAGAACTTTTGTCACAGATAAAATCTTTGTTTCAGGAAGAACTAAAAACAGCATTATCTGACCTGAGACAAGACATCAAAGATATGTGCAGCTGCACAGCAGAACTTCCATATCAGCACATGCTGACTACATCACCAAGCTAGAAGAACAAATTGAAGCTCTTGAAAATAGATCCCAGAGATCTAACCTCCGTATTAGAAACCTACCAGAATCATATAAAAACCTACAATAAACCATGCCCAAGCTTTTCCATCAACTTGTGCCAGAGATCAAACCTGATATGTTTTTATGGACAGAGTACATAGAGCTTTAACTAAACCCCAACAATCATTAACAAGAGACATTATTCTTAAACTCCACTTTTTTCATATTAAGGAGCTTACCCTCAAAGCAGCCAGAACGAAGCAGAACATCAACTTTGAGGGCCATCCATTACAAATATTTGCTGATTTCGCTCCCATAACCCTATGAAAGCATAGAGAACTCAAACCAAATACAACAGCTCTCACTTCAGCACAGATCAAATACAGGTGGAATTTTCCTTTTAATCTTGTATTCTCTCATCAAAATATCAGCCACACCTGCTCCACTTTAGAAGAGGGATTTGCTCTACTTTGTACCTCCCTCCACTCCAACGATCCCAAATCCTCAAAAGAAGACCTTCCATCGAGAGTGGACACCAGTAGGAAAAGCCAGAAAACCAAAAAAATCTAAGTAAAATCCTAGCACCAGTAAAGACTCTGACACACTTTGCGAAGAGGAAATCCCTCCAACTTGATAACAGGAACAAAAGTGCTGAGTATTCGTTGTTTCAAACATAATTAGTAAGGAGGGTCATCTTTTTGACCTAACTTCCACCAGACAAACTTTTATTTAACCTAATATCAGGTTGACTAGTTGTATTCACAATTTTTTGTTAAGAGTTCAAATTTGTTACGGACATAATGTCTACCTATATGTTCTAATATATATATTTTTTTATTTTTTATTTAATAGTTTATTGAGGTTTCAGAAAAAAACAGAACAAAAACAAATTGTTACAGACAATTGCAGGTGAGACATATGGAAAAGAGAATACATTAGTCAAAATAGTATCAACTAGTCTAGTATATAAGATAATGTCTACGAAGTGCATGTACCTTTTACTTATTATATATATATATATATATATATATATATATATATTCCCCAAAGGATAAGAGGCAACTCGGTGACCTTTGCAAACTCTAATAACTTATTAGGGGGAAGCTAGTGAAACTAGGCTCCTGTGCCATAATTATAGGGGAATGGGTACAATTTAAGATTACACTCGAAAGAAGCATACAATAATTCCCATAGGAAGGTAACAGGTGCTATGAAAAGGTCTGGTAGACTATGTTGAGCTGATGAATGTCAGATAATTCACAAAATATATTCAATAGGGGACCAAAGCTATGATATTTTAGTGAACTAATACAAAAAAAGAAAAAAAGATACCCACATTATCTCTTTGATTTGTGTATTGTCAGCTTTAAGTTGTTTCTCTATGCACCATCCCAGAGTCTTGCACCAAATGAATTACTATAGATATAGTTAGGATTTAGGAAAAGGTTTCTTTGAATCTGTGTTCTTCTTTTTATCCAATAAACAGACATTTATGGGGGGGGGGGGGCAAAACTAATAGTATTACTGTTTACATTTTATAGAGTATAATAGAACAAGCTCTCATAGCCCCATTTTAAACAAATTAGGTATGCTAATATCAAAAAGTCAAAACTTATATTTGCTTTAGAATAACTATAAGGTGAAAGTTTCAGAACATCAAATATATCAAATACCATAAATGCGTGTTTAAGTTCAGGCTATATGGAGCTATTGACTAGAGTGTAAAAAATATGGAACTATAGGAGCATATACAAGCATCTTAGGTTTTAAGAAATTATAGGGGGTATTAAGGTTGTCATAGATATAATCCCAACAGGAAAAAATCAAAGACTAATGTCTATAGAGTCGTGTGGTACGTGGGACTCCAAATCCGTAATTGCTTGAGTTCTCAACCAGGTTACTAAGGGACAGTAAGGCTCTGATATACATCTTCAGAAACAATCCTACATCTTATACTAAATTTTAACACATAATCATAGTATTATATAACCATTTGTGAACATAAGCAGACTCTCTATATATAAGGATCCTAATAGAGTCTGAACAGTATAACATAAAATCTCATAGGTTGTAAGATAACTCCTAGGTTGGATACTGTCATAGTGAGTTACCATCAAAACAAAGTAATATCAGCATTAATATATAGCATTTGTATCTGGAGTGAGCATCTATGTAGTTAGGACATACATAAACCACCCCACTATTCCTTATAAACTATATATAAAACGTGAAAAGAAAGTAGACTACACCAATAAGTGCAGTCTAAAAGTCTAGG
>CAJPDP010799932.1:0-11838 GCA_905336975.1 Bombina variegata variegata
CTTAGAGTAGGCAAAGAGAATGACTGGGGGGTGGAGCTAAGGGAGGAGCTATATAGACAGCTCTGCTGTGGTGCTCTTTGCCACTTCCTGTACGGAAGGATAATATCCCACAAGTAAAGGATGAATCTGTGGACTCGTCTTACCTTTATAGAAGAAATCTATTTATTTTAATAGTCATGCATCAATCTATTTAATAAAATGTCAGACCAGAAAAAAAGAACAGATCCTCAGGGAATCACATGGCCTGCAGGCCACCGAAAGTATTTAGAATATTTTTTTTAGTTGGTAGTAATAGCAAGAAAAATAGTTAATATAACAGAGCATTTGAAATTTGTGTGACAATGAGTATTAAAAAAAGTTTTTTTAAAATTTTAATAGTCATGCATCAATGTATTTAAATAAAATGTCATACCAGAATAATACAACAGATCTTGAAATTTTGATGTAAAATAATAGCAGCTCTAATAATCAGCTCCTACAAGTTTTTCTCCAAATCAGCTACTCTACTTAAACAAGCTCAGCTACAACTCCAATAAAATTGCTCTCACAATAAAAATCAGCTCCTCTACAACTCCGTCAAGATCCGCAACAACTACGCACTGGATTGTTGTTTGCTAGGGGTGGGAGGTAGCTGGTGGAGCTTTGTATGAGTGGGCGGTAGCTGGGAGGAGTTTATGAGGAGAAGGAGGTATCATGGGTGGAGGGTAGGCATAGTGTGCGTTTACTCGGTGGGCGGACTGGGCGGAGTTCCGGGAATTACCGATTCCCAATTTTGATAGATCCCCAGATTCGACACAACACCGGTGGTTAGATTAGTTTGAGGAGGTTTCTACAAGCATTAGCATGCTGTTTGATAGCACCCTAGCACCACAGGGCCAGGAGCAATTTCACTGCTTCCTGCAGGGCCAAACTCCACCCCCTCATGCTTGGTTTTTCTTATTGAAGTTTTTATATATGCATTGCTTTCCTGATTCTGACTGCTGTGCACATCCTAACACCTCAAATCTCATCCCTACCTGTACCCTGATCTAAAAACTGATATTTTGGATACTGGCCTTTGGAACAGAACATTTGTCTGTTCTTCTACCTGCTCCATTTGCTGTGACATTTAGTTCTTGATGGATAGTTTGATATTGAACTTAAGCCTGGGTTCTGACTACTCTTTGACCTTGGTCTGTTCCTGACACCTGCAAACTTTGAATCTCCTGCAAGCTTGGTTCCAGACCGCAAACAAGGTAAAGCTCTTATTGTATTATTTTTTATTTTTATTTTTATTAAATCTTTTTTTATTGAGGTTAAAAGGATAACATCATATGCAGAAAAAGGGAAAAAAGACATATATATGGCCTTTCACAGAATAATAATAAAAAAATAAAAAAAAAGACAATCCAGTCATTTGCTTATCAAAACACAAAAATATTAACAGATTTTGTCAGAAGTGCAACGGACCATATATATATACATGAAACCTCATTTTCTTTTCTTCTCATTATTATTTAACATATGCAATGTTTAACACAAATTTTACAGAGTTGTTTAATAAACTATATACAGTAGCCTACTCTTTAAGCTACTTAGGAGGGGAGGGGATGGGGGACTAGGGGGTGTGGAAGAGCGGAAATAAAAAATTGTGTATATAAATTACTGAATTACCAAATCCCCAATAGAACTATTTCACTATTTCTGAAGGGATATACAAGATATTCTATTTAGTTTGTAGTGAAACTTTTAACAAATGGGGACCACTTTTTAAAAAAGGTATAAATGTCTCTATCATTATTCATATCTACATTGTGTTGTTCTAATATATATTGTTTTTTTCAAATAGTTTTTAATGTCAAGAATATTAGGGACATTTGCCAGTTTCCATTTCCTAAATATCAGATATCTAACTGCCAGAATAATCATGTTAATCAGTTTTTTATGTGAAGACTTTTGTGTCTCCTCCCATAAAAATATTATTTGTGTAAGATTAATATCTTGCAGAGGGAGGTTAAGGGTATTAAGTGCCCAATAGATTATCTTGTACCACATTTGACGAATCCTAGGGCATTCCCAAATCATATGTACCAAATTGGCCCTTGGATATGAGCATTTTGGGCAAGCACTAAAACAAGCATTTCCCCATCTAGCTCCTCTTTCTAGTGTATAGTATGTCCTGTGTAATAATTTTACATGGGATTCTATCCATGTTGTAGATAGTGTGGTCTGAGAGACCAAGTCAAGAGACTTTAGAACAAGGTCAATATTTATATTTTCTAGAGACGTTAAATTACTCCATTGTTGGGTTATTTCTATCAAATTTAGCTCATCTTTTTGAGCAACAAGAATTTGATACCCCGTGGACATAGACAGGATTCCATTTTTTGCCAATGTAAGCCAGTTTTCAACTTCATCCCATTGCCGTCCGCAACCAATCTAGAGATATAATGTCTAACTTGTAAATATGCAAAAAAATCTTTATTTGGAAGATTAAATTCATAACTTAGAGCTTCAAATGTTTGCATCTCTGTTTCTAATAATTGAAAGATCCTACTTAACCCTGACTCCTTCCATTTCTGAAATATTGGGGACTGGGTACCTTGTTGGAGTTCTGGGTTTCCAATAATAGTTTGGTATTTAGATACATCAGTTTTGATTGATAGTATTGTAAGAATTTTACACCAAGCTATAATCGGTGTATATATAGATTTAAGTTGTTTTATATCTTTAGGTATCTTACTACGTTGACAATGTATCAAAGATACTGGTAGATATGGATAAGTCATATTATGCTCAAGATCATTGTTGGTAAAATAGTCTGATTTGACGATCCAGTCCACCACTATTCGAGATAGGGATATTAAATTGTATATTTAAATATCCGGAAGTGCTAAACCTCTGCTTTTTTGGGGGAGAGAAAGTTTCTTGAGTGAAATTCTCGGTTTCTTGCTTTCCATATGAACCTTCGTAATGCGGTTTTTAGAGTTCTCAGATCCTTTCTCTTTACGAGAACTGGGGTATTCTGCATAACATATACATTTTTTGGTAAAAGAACCATTTTAAAGAGAGCTATCCACCCGGATATAGAGAGTGGAAAGTTCTGCCAGTTTTTCATGTGTTCTATAATTCTATCCAGAACAGGATATATATTCAAGCTGTACCAATTATCTGGATGGATTGAAATAAAAATACCTAGATATTTAAGAGCCTTGGTTACTATCTTGAAAGGTATTACAGCAGCTGATTCCCTATTTTTCCTAATCCATAGGATCTCAGATTTTGAAGTATTTACTTTGTAACCCGAGAAGGATCCGAACAATTCAATAATTGATATTACTTTTGGTATATTAGTCCTCGTGTTGGACATATATAGCAGAACATCATCTGCATACAAAGTAATCTTTAACTCTTTATGCCTGATTTTAATACCTTCCTGATGTTGCCGAATTATAATAGCTAAAGGTTCAATGGATAAGTTAAAAAAGAAGGGGGATAAAGGACATCCTTGGTGCGTACCTCTATTAATAGTTATAGGGGGTGATAGACTATTATTTACTATTAATTGTGTAGTAGAGTTTCTATATAAGTTCTGAATAAATCTGACAAAATTTTCTTTAAATCCAAATTTAAATAAGGAGAATATCAAATGATCATGCTTGACAGAATCAAAAGCTTTTTCTGCATCAATCAAGATGATTGCTAAGTCTGGGGAAGGTTTTTCCGCCTGTCCAGAGGGTCCTTTCAATTAAAATAATCAATAGTCAGAAAAGTTTCTCTAATCTTAGCGGCCGAGTTTCTTTGATACATAAATCCTGCCTGACCTTTGTGTATAATTTTTGGAAGGATAGTTTGAAGACGGTTGGCCAGAATATGTGTAAGAAGTTTATAATCAGAGTTAAGGAGTGCTATAGGCCTATATGATAATTTTTTTGCTGGGTCCTTCACAGTTTTTAAGATTAATGTAGTCATAGATGCAGAAAAATTAGAAGGAATAGTTTTATTCTCAATATAGAAATAGTTGAAAAGATTTTCTAAGTGGGGGATCATATTTTGATCTAGAACTATGTAAAAATTTGTTGGGGAGTGCATCTGGCCCAGGAGCCTTATCCATTGGTAAATTCTTAATAGCTTTTTTGATTTCAACTTCAGTGATGGGGGCATTAATTTTTACAAGCGATTCAGGATTTTGAATCTTTCCCCAGAAGGCATCCCTATTTTGCATATAAGGATTCTGTGGGGTGTATAATTTAGTATAATATTTAGTAAATATTTGCATCACCTCATCTGTGGTTGTAACAATTGTCTCATCACTTTCAATGTTATTTATTGCTGGTGGATTATTAATATTTTTAACAAGGGTAGCTAACAGTTTTCTAGATTTGTTTCCAAATTAATGAAACTTGGCTTGTGTCCTTATTTTGGATTGTGTTGTTTTATATATTAAATATGTATCCCTTTCTTTTTTAGCTTGAGTATAGGTATCCCAATTCTCCTTAGTTCTCTCTATTAAATATTGATTATATGACTTAGTTAAGAAGTTTGACACCTCATGTTCCCTTTTCTTGTATTTTTTCCTTAGTGCCATAGAATATGCTATTATTTCCCCCCCCCCTAAGCACCGCCTTGGCCGTTTCCCAAAATATTGCTGGTTTGGGTATATATCCCTGATTATACTGTAGAAACTCATCAAACTTTCTCCTAAGGAACTCTTTAAACTTTATGTCAGTGCAGAGGTATTTTGGAAAAAGGAACCGTTTAGGGGCAGATCTATGATTGGGGATGGCAACTGAGAGATCGGGGCGTGGTCTGAAAGGGAGATACGATGTATCACTGAATTAATTTGTAATTTAGCAGTCTTATCATCTATTAAGAATATATCAATCCTAGAGAATGTTTTATGTACCTTGGATAGGCACATGTATTCTCTGTTATCCGGATTTTATGTCCTTCAGATATCCTTTACTGCTAAATTCAAACAGATTTTTCTAAACATTTAGTCTCTAGATCGTCCCTTTTGGTTTTAATTGAGGGTGATTTTTTCCTATGTCTGTCCAGGGGGTATTGTGGAGCCATGTTGAAATCACCTCCAATAAGACGGTATCACTCTAAGCAGTGTAATATTTTCCCCTGTACTAGATTCCAGAAGGCACCACTAATAATATTTGGGGCGTAGATATTGCAGATTGTATAAATGTAGTTCGCAATTTTTAATTTTACAAGCAATTAGCTACCATCTGGGTCTGTGTAGACCATCTTTTTCCCTATTAGGATAGCTACTCCTCTTTTCCTTTTAACCCCTGGTGAGGCAAAAACCTCTCCAACCCAGGAGATTTTTTAATTTTGCATCTTCAGTCAGGTCTAGATGTGTTTCCTGTAACAAGGCTATATCACATTTTAATCTTTTCAGATGTGCTAAGACTGTCTTATGTTTAATAGGGGAAGTAAATCCTCCTATATTCCATGAGACTATGTTTAGGGGAACCATCTCCTATCCTCTGTAAAGGGAAGAAAAAGAACAAAAACAAAACAAGACAAAACTAAAATACAATAAACAAACCAAACCAAACACACAAGAGAAAAAAAAAAAACCCACAGTCGCTTAACCCACAACTCACTTTAAAGAAAAAACATCAGAAAAAAAAAAAGTTCCTAATTTCTATAATTTTTATCCTAGTTCATTCTCCACCAAAGAAATGTCAGCCTCTTTAGGGTTATCAAAGAAATTTTTTTGGCCATTCATTGTAATTCTGAGTCTGGCTGGATATGTTACAGTGGCTTGTATTCCTTGGTTTATAAGTCTAGTACATATGGGAGAGATTTATTTTCTTTTTAGGGGTGTCTCAGATGAGAAGTCCTGAAAAAGAAGTATTTTTTTACATCCCCTATTAGAATGGATTGGGTTTTCCGGTAGTATTGCATTAAGATAGTTTTGTCATGAAAATTAAGAAGCTTGGCAATCACCGGTCTAGGTCTATGGTCCTTATTTTTATCAGTTAGATATGCTCCCATTCTATGTGCGTGTTCTACTATGATGGGAGGATGTGTAGGGGGGATACCCAGGAGTTTAACCAATGTATTAGGTATAAATTCAATCACATTTTCATATGTTTTATTCTCTGGTATACCAATTATCTGAATATTATTTCTTCTGGATCAATTTTCCAGATCCTCTATTTTAAATTGTAATTTTGAAAGAATAGAATTATTACTTTCTAGTTTAGATTTAAGTGCCTCATTGTTATCCTCTAGATCCTATATACTTTGTTCAGCCTCTTGAAGTCTATTTGAGAATTGCCTCAGTTCATTGGTTAGCATCAATATGTCTTGTTTGATTTCAGATTTAAGGATATCGAATTTAGGGGACAACGCACTTGCAATATTTTCAACCAGAGTTTACATATCAGTTTTTTCATTACTACATATAGCATTAATGTTTATAGGATGTATTTCTGCTGTCGTGTCTACAATGTTTTTATTTTTCCTCTCTCTAGGTTTGCCAGCCATAGCTGGGGAAGTGATTTTAGAGTGAATTGGTGATTTAATAAATGTATCCATATAAAAAGTAAAACAAAACACCTCTAGGGGATCAGCATCCACTCCAAAAAGAATTATTAAACAATGCAATGCCAGATTAGAGGAGTTGGCTGTACATGACACTTGGAGAATTCAATACCCCACAAGACGAGATTACACCTTCTTTTCCCATCCTCACGATTTATATACCAGAATTGATTATATATTTACTGATCAATCAACACTGGCCTCAGTAGTGAATGCACAAATTCTCCCGATGACGTGGTCTGACCATGGTTCTCTGTAAATTAAGATGGCCCACTATACCAGACCATCCCTTTATATGGAGGTTTGATGACTTCATGCTCAACAACCAATTACTTAGGGGGAAAATAGAAACCACACTCACTGACTATTTTTCAATAAATGACATAATGGAAAACCCTAAACACATTATCTGGGAAGCATATAAGTGTGTACTGCGGGGCGAACTCATTAAACAAAAGGCCATCTTGGCGAAACAGACTAGAATTAGGTTTTCTTCACTTTTAGCTAGTATATGCGAACTAGAAATAAAGCACAAAAAGAAACCGTCAGACACCTTAGTATTTGCGGAACTCACACAGGCTAGAAAAAAAATTCAAGACTTACACACGACTGAATACCAGAAAATGGCCCTACGGAACCAACAGAAATATTATTAATTTAGGGATAAACCCGGAAAATTGTTAGCGAGGGCCCTTAAAAGAAAACACTTGAAAACACATATTCATTCCCTAGATGACAAACATAACTCCGCACACACAAACAGCCCGGTCATTGCTGAAATTTTAAGAGCATATTATCATGAACTATACAATTTACAAAGCCCCTCCCATCCCTCACCGGATGGAGACAGGAGATCATCTTCTCCAGCTATGAGCTCCTACTTCAACTCTATTACACTACCTTCATTATCACAGGCAGACGTGGAAGCTTTAGATGCTCCTATTTCTTCAGAGGAAGTGTCACACACTATCGAAAGCCTGCCGGCGGGTAAGAGTCCAGGCCCGGACGGCTTCAGTGCCAAATATTATAAACTTTATAAATCAATTCTGTCTCCTCATTTGGCTTGCTTATTTAACACACTAGACACCTCCCAGGGCTTTCCTCCTTCCATGCTAACAGCCCACATTGCGACTATCCCAAAGCCAGGCAAACCACCTAAACGGCCGGAAAATTTCCGACCAATCTCACTTCTCAATGTAGATATAAAAATCTTTGCTAAAATCCTCTCTAATAGATTGAACAAATTTTTACCTAACTTGATCTCTCCTGATCAAGTGGGTTTTGTGCCTGGCCAAGAGGCCAGGGACAACACTATAAAGGCTACCATGCTAGGAAACTATGCGCAAATTAACAAGATTCTGTTGATTCTGGTCTCTACGGACGCTGAGAAGGCCTTCGACAGGATCAGCTGGAAATCTTTGAAAGCGGTCCTGTCGAAGATGGGGTTTGGACAAGCTTTTATACAGAGGATTTTTTTCCCTCTATACGGCTCCCTCGGCACAGGTTAGGGTTAATAATATACTTTCTAATCCCTTCAACATATCAAATGGCACCAGACGAGGGTGCCCGTTGTCGCCTTTGCTATTTGCCCTGGTTATGGAGGTTCTGGCTCAGAGAATTAGAGATAATGGGAAAATTACGGGATTACAAATAGGGGACCAGGAGCATAAATTGTCAATGTATGCGGACGATGTCCTGCTCTCTCTAACAAACCCACTAGTCTCACTCCCAGAGGTATTGATGGAATTTGAGGAGTATGGTAGGTTTTCAAACTTACATTTAAATAAAACTAAATCTGAAATTTTAAAAATTAATCTCCCTCAGGTGGAATTTAGCCAACTTTCTTCCATATGCCCTTTACGCATTCAAACTCACACCCTTAAGTACTTAGGGATTTATCACAGCCCGACCGCAGAAACACTTTATGAGGCCAATTATACAAACTTACTTACTGTGATTATAGGGGATCTCTCCTCCTGGAGAAACAAACCGGTCTCCTGGCTTGGGAGAATCGGTATTGTAAAGATGAACATTTTACCTAGAATACTGTATTACCTCCAGACTCTCCCGGTCCCTCTACCTATGCATTATTTGCATAAACTACAGGGGGTGTTGGAGGAGTTTGTTTGGAACGGGGTAAAACTGCGAATTGCAAAGAAAACCCTTTACCTAACCAAAGAAAAGGGGGGACTGGGAGTCCCCAATCTTGTGGCATACAGGAAAGCTATCAACTTTCAGCACCAAGTAGAGTGGTGCCACAATTCTAAAGATAAAACTTGGGTCCAAATTTGTAGGGCAATCTTGGGAGTGCAGAACTTGGGAACCTTGGGCTGGCTTTCCGCTAAATCCAGGCCCAAAACACTAGACAACAACCCCTTTTTTAGAGAATTTTTCACGCGTTGGGAAAAGACCCTAGTAGAACATCCATATATCACCTCAAACCCTTCACCACTTAAACCATTTGTAGATAATCCAGACATACCTTTCACAGGTACACAACGGACTTTGATAGAAAAAACCCAGATTGCACAGGTGACCTTCCACCGACTACTTATGGACCAAAAACTTAGGAGCAGGGCAGACTTGGAACGATCCGGACTTGAACTTCCCTGGTATTTTCATACACAACTCCAACACTTCTTAGCAACACATAAAAGATTAAGCAATATGACCAGGCAACCGACCATATTAGAATCCCTATGCTTACTACCATACGCACCAAAACACATGATCTCTATAACTTATTGCCTGATCATCTCACACACAAAAAACCCACTACCTGGCTATGTGACACAGTGGAATAGAGAGCTTACTTCCCCCTCCAACTGACAAAGAATGGTATAAAATACTGAGCGCTCATACAAAAGCCTCAGTTTCAGCGAGGGTACTTGAGTCTAACTATAAATACCTGTCCAGGTGGTATCTTACGCCTGACAGAATAAAGAAAATATATAAGCAAGCGGACGGGAGGTGTTGGCGGGGATGTGGCACTCTTCTCCACATTTGGTGGGAGTGTGGACTTGTTAGGCCTTGCTGGCAATCCATTTTAGATGTTATGGAAACCACACTTGGCATCTCTTTACCTAGATCACCCAGCCTTCTGCTGTTTCACGGCCTCCCTAAATTCAAGGACAAACCCACAAAACAGCTCTTTCTTATAATGCTCAATAGTGCCAAGTCTCTTATCCCCAAAAGGTGGAGGAAGACCGAGGTTCCATCAGTAAAGGAGTGGGCCACCCAGGTGGATAGATACCTACAGATGGAAAGATTTAAATTTATGAAAGATGACAGGATAGAGATTCATGAGTATATGCTGGAACTCTGGAGACCGGCGGTCTCTGACCTGGGACCTAACACATAGAGTGACACCTGGTTCTGGGAATATAACGTTCCCAACTGACTTTGAGCATTTTATTCTGGAGCCCCTTCTTAGACAGTCCGCCTGACTCCCCCTCCCCCTCCTCCACTCGAGTCCTTTCCCAATGTTACCTTATTTTTCCCCCTCCCCCCCCCCCATTTTTTTTCTCTCTCTTTTTCACCCTTTTTTTCTTTCTCTCTATCTGTTTCTATACTCCCACTAGAACATTCCTGACGGAGTGTGGATAAAACCCATGTCGGGACTATTTGTCATTTAGCCTATATATAAATTTTAAAACATTTATGTTACTTTGTTATATGTTATAGTATTTATGAATAGGATTTTGAGGCCATTACGAACTCGTTACCACAAGCAAACCACTCAATGGCAAGAAAGACCATTTGGTAACATTCACAGAGTGGGCTTGAGGGCGCTTTTTCTCAGTTTGAAAAGAGACTTTCTTAAATCATCAAGCCCCAGATGACAGAGACTGGATATAAAACTTGATTTGGATCATCATATAGGACACTACTGTGAATGATGTACTTAAATCCTATGTAATTAATATATTTTGATATATGTATTGTTTTTATTATTTCTTAATAAAGTTTTGAAAAAAGAAAAAAAGAAAAAGGAAAAAAAAGGTGAAGTGAATTAGTGAGGTGTAAAGACAAATAATAATAATAAAAAAAGTGAAAAGAGAGAGAGTCCCTCTCTTCTCTGCATGATTTAAAAAGTGAGCTGAGTGTGCTTAGGACCAGCTATGCTGAAAAAAAGTAGAATAGGGTTAAGTCTGATTTCCAAATGTTACAATAAAGAGTAACCCTTATTAGACAGGTTTTCAACAACTAGCAACCTTTCATCACTGCCTTATTTTGATTATCAGCTATATAAGATAGCCATATTTGCAATATCTTAGAGGAATTTTTACTGTTTTGCTTACTTTAGTTATTATTTAAATGGACAAGAGTAGTAAGCAGTAAAAAAATAGTATATTTGGCCCTTCTTTCAAGAAAGCCTAATACCAATTTACTGATTATACAGGAAAATAGAACCAACAAAACCGCGTATTCAGCAGCCTCCCTGAATTAACAATGTATTTACAATTCCAGTAATATGTTAGTTAGACAGATAGATACAATTAATTTCTGGTCAGTTTTAAGCGTGTCTAAGACAAGTTAATGAGTATTTAGTAAAATAATTAGCTAGGTTAATAAAGCCAGTGACAGCAGTAAGCATTTAAGCAACATGTTAATTCAGCCAGATATCTTCATCATTCTTGAAATATTATAATGCCCTTTAATTAGCAGTGAAAGTTTTGTAAGATGTTAGCAGGCAGGTGAGGTTCAGGACAACGCTTTAAGCAAGGGAGATATAATTGTACATTTACAGTTATACACCGCAAACAGAAACAATGAGTCACAGAGCAAGCCTAAGGATTAATATAGCCAGATATCTTCATTATTCCTGAAGAATTATGCAACACTTTAAGTAGCAGTAGAGGCTTGTGAGGATAGTTTTGCAGATAGAAAAGATGCAAGGCAGCAGTGTATAAGGCAAGTGTAGTTAGGTAAAGTAGCTGTTAGATAAGCCAGCCAGCCACAGGATAATAAAGGCAGAAAGCAATAGCAGATGTATCCTTATGCTTAAGAAGATTCTAAAGCAGTTTTCCAGTTGGTTAGTGTGGTTAATAGTAAATATTAAGCAGGCTATTAAAGTTCCGCTAGAATTTTTTTTTCTGTAGACTTAAAAAAGGCACTTTCAATAGCAAGAAAGATTTGTATAAGGTTTAGCCAGTAGATGTGTTACAGAGCAGTGGTTAAATAAAGCAAGCTTAAGTATGCATGTGTGTTTTTTGGTGTACATCCTGTTTCAGAGTCTCAGTTAAAAAGCTTAAAGGGACACTCAATAAAAATTAAACTCTCATTATTCAGATA
>CAJPDP010800111.1:0-11990 GCA_905336975.1 Bombina variegata variegata
TCCGGTGGGTGGCGTTCCAAGATGGCTGCAGTTCTCTGAAGCTCAGAGAATCCTGGAGAAAGAAAACCCTTTAGCAACCTGCACCCATAGCCGTCTGCATATCTCTTGACAGCTACGTGTCTGAGAACCAAGGCGGATAGAGAAAACACCATCTTCTCTCCCACAGAAGTCATATCAAAAGTAATAAGCCGTTTGAGGTATCCCGAAGTGGATAGAGACTTACTGCTCTTTTATACTACATGAATGAATACCCCTATCCCCACTGAACACTGCAAAATGCAGGACATGCTATCGGCCTTGAAAGCCCTGCTGCTTCCAGCGTTTACTAAATTGGACACAGCCGTGCAGCGACTGCTGGCAGAGACGCAAGCTCACAAGTCTCCATTTTCACCTGCTGAGCGCCATCTTTGGCCAGAGACGCTGCACCACGAGGCAGCCAATACATCTGTGACAATCCCTGAACAAGAGGAGAAAAGACGAGGAGTGAAAGATGCCACGGAGCTCTGTATGACACCGGGCTCATTTGCAGTGCACAACTTACAAGAAGCAGCTAGCGCACTCATGCATGACCCACCTTGGAGAGTTTCGGTTGCCTACGGAGGTGTGCTGAACAGGGATCACTATAATTGCCTTCCGGACCATCTAACAAAGGGTCGCTCCCCCCTGAGACACCAAGTAACCCGATTTCCCTCATTGCTTTCGGGATGGCATACCTGGCTAGGTGATGTGAGCCCGCAGGAGTCTGACACATCTTCATCCATCCTACATGAGCGACTGCCATACTATCAGCCTAGCCCTACTCCAAATCGAAGTGGAATCGGTTAGCTGGAGAGTGACTCTCTTGCCGATTGAGGATTTCCCCGACAGATGGCTAAGTACAGCGGACTCTCACTTGGATTATTTAGCCTTAAGGGTCTCTCTGCACGACTCCCCATGTACTATGACCAATGTTTCCTTAGCTATGCCTTTACCTCTCAGCGTGTATTTATTGAGGTTGCATTATGGCGCTGGGCAATCCTTGTTATGAAAATCTAAACACTGTCTTGTAAATTGCTACTTTTTTCTTTAATCAAACGCTATACAGTTTATATTAACTTGTTTGATGGGTGGATATTCTACATACAACGCATGCTAAATCCTAAAATGTAATTATTATGGGCTAAACTCTCAGATGTATATTCTATGGGTCAACTTATCGTACACCTTAACAAGGAACCATACACATTGAGCCTCCGTTCTCTTAACACCTTCAGTAATACAGGGAGGGATTTAGTTACTTTGGCTGCTTTGGTTTATTATCTTCACTTTGCTTGGGTAGCTTTTAGGGCTTAGGATATCACTATACATTTATCACAGTGCATTATCCCGGAAGTGTTTCATCCGCCATAAACTGCTGTAACACCCTGTTAGTAATAACAGTAATGTCTATAAACCTTGAAGAACTGTATTGATTTTACTGTGTACAACCTCATAAATGTACTGGATTAATACCTAATCTGCTGAAATTTTAGCGATCTTACTGACCATCTGATAGGTATAGTGTCATAGCTTGTTACTCTCGCTACTTCTCATGGCAATGGGATGTTGGTCGCATGGTTAGTATTTACACTAGCCATTGGAACACTGACACAGGGTGCAAGTTCAGCTGCTACCATCCCACCCTGCGCCTATCTATAGTAATCCTGTTTGGTATGTAGTATCAGTGACCTTGCTGTGGACCTGCAGGGACAACCCCATGCTATACTACTCCCTTTGTCCCTATAACATTATTTTATAACACCTGGTCTAGGAACAACCCTCACATCCGCATCCCCAAATTCACACCACAATCTGGACTACATATACTTGCCCAACTCCCCCCGTGGCTCCCATTTCCTCCCCTGTACATCATGCTTATGGCTGCCTATCTTATCTTATCATAACTCATAAACAACCTTAGTTTATTGGGCCCTACCTCTTAAGAACTGGCTGTCAATCAATATCCTTCCATAACAGCTATGTATGAGAACTACAGGCACTCATGGGGTTGTTTGATCATTCCGTGTATTGGTTTGTCCTGGGTTCTGTAATACAGGACCCAAAGTATTCTTTGTTGACTAGAATACATACTATATTATCACTTAATAAGACCCTAAAATTCTAAATATAAGGATACCTCACCCACTTGCTCTGTAGGGTGATATATATTTCCATAGTCTTAGTAGAGGGAGGTATTGGTTTTGTTTTAGTTTTATTTTAGTTTAGTTTATTGTTGTTTAGTTTGTTATATTAGTTTGTTATATTAAAATAAAACCCCCAACGCTGTGTACAAATACTCTGTAAAAGGTTATCAATGACCCTGTATTTGAAAGTTCAAGGTCTCGCATCAATATAACTTGCATACTGTCTGTTAGCCCTGCGTGGCGGAATCTGCATGATTGTATACATTGTTGGATATAAATAAAATATTAAAAAAAAAAATATGATTTTATAATTTTTACACATGGTTGTAAAAACCAATCTAGGTAACAGGAGAGGTTACTTGTCAGGGAGCCCACCCCTGAGATTATAGGTCTCCTGGGTGGGTTCTGTATGTCCTTATGCACCTTAGGAAGGTGGTAAAATAAAGGTGCAGAGGAACAGGAAGTCAAAATAAAATTGGCCTCCTCAGTGTTCAGGACACCTTCTTCTTTTCCCTTGGATATAAGTATATTTAATTCTAAAATATTGAGGTGTAGGATCTTTCTCTAATTTTTTATATGTTTCACTACAATTTAACAGCCTATGTGCTTCTGATATATATACCTCACGATCTTGGACTACAATTCCTCCCCCCTTGTCCGCTTGTCTAATCACTATATTAGTGTCGGACCTAAGTGTATCCAGTGCCTTCCTTTCTTGCTGGTTGAGATTGTCTCTATATTTAAATTTACCCTTCTTACATTGTGTCTTAAAATAGTTCCTAAATTCCTCCTTCACAATCTCATTAAAAACAGGTATATAGTCCCCCTGTGCATAGATGGAGTAAAAATAAGACATTTAAAATGACTATGTTTAACAATATCTATATTCTCTTCATGTATACTCAACTCCAGAAGATCCTTATCAGCCTGTGTTCTATGCTGTGTCCCCTCTTGGAGACTTACAAGTGTACTTAGTGCTTGATAATCACCCTCACTCAGAACTACCTGAGGGGGTTCTCTTTCTTTTTATGATCATTCTTAATAAAATAACATTGCAATGTAAGTTTACGAATGTATTTTTGCAAATCTATAAGCACCTCGAAACTATTTGGTTGGCTGTGTGGAGCAAACTTGAGGCCTTTCCCTAGTAATTTATATTCATAATCAGTAAGGACCCTTTTAGATAAATTAAACACATCTTTTTTCTGCTCTTCTAAAATCTGCACCTTGTTCTTACATTCCCTGACTCTAAACCCTGCCCTGCATCCTCTTCTTGTTCCCACCTTCTTTTTGTTCCCTGCTTCCTCTCTTCCCTCTTCTCTAGTGGCTGTTGGTCCACCTGTTGATTCCATTGTATCATTCCTTCTCTCTCCCTCTCCCTTTCTTCCTGATGGTGATAATTGTATTGTGCTCTCTGGAGCCAAGTTTGTTGAGGCCTCTCACTCCATAAAAAAGAGGAGGAGGGTGGGGAGGAGTAGGAAGACTGTTGTTTGTTATGACTATAGTCAGGATATCTATTAACATTTTGTGCCTTATTTTTGGAACCATTATATTGACCTCTTCTGTCACTATTATAATAATGCTGGGACTTAGGTTAGGCACCTTGATCATTCCACCTAGCAGGTATAGAGGATTCATTTAGAACTTGGTACCTATTATGGGTGTGCAACTCTTTATTACTTTTGGGATTGATCACATTAGAGTTATGTTTAGCTTTATTCCCTGTAACATACTCCTTATTATATTTAATACTTGTCCCTCCCATAGCCATACTTATTTCTTCTCTTTCACATGTCTGACTTGTGTTGTGTATCCTCCCTGTTGTTGTTACTTTGTAATTATCTTTATGACTATCTTTATATACTCTTGGGTTACGGGTATAAACTCTGTCATTCTTATAATCATCTTGATCTCGTCTTAATTTAGAGGTCTTATGCATAATCAATTCTTTCTCTAGTATATCAATTCTGGATAGAAAAAGTGTCACAAAACACATCAAAAATACATTACACAGGGGGCGGAGCCAAGCCAGGCAGGTACATGGCCACACATTAGGAGAGCTCCGTGTCAGCCAACTCTATATGCACGGGCAGGAGTAAACTCCAGACATCTCAACTGTCACTGTTAGGATCCTCAAGGGACTATAATCCTTAATTCAGCCTCCCGGACATTGCTCAGCAGGCACGGCAGGCTGTGTGGCTAGAAACATCACGGAGCGCCGTCATCTTTACCAGACCATGAC
Organism: Bombina variegata variegata; assembly: GCA_905336975.1. Lineage (NCBI taxonomy): Eukaryota > Metazoa > Chordata > Amphibia > Anura > Bombinatoridae > Bombina > Bombina variegata. The sequence continues at coordinate 4,405 of CAJPDP010800111.1, forward strand.
CCGTGTCTTTCTCACTCCCCATCACGCTCCTTGCTCAACACCACTAGCGGAGGGGCATGGGACAAATGGCAGGTGCGCTCATTTGGAAAGCTCTTTCAGGGAGCGAGCTCCAAGGAGACCCCAAGCAATCTGCTATCACAGATACCGGAGCCCACGTGGCCAGGCCTTGCTCGCACTACATCCAGACTCCCAAAGTAACCGATCATTCTGGGCTATTCACTGACCTCTCTGGGATGCTTATTGGAATCAGCTGCAGGGTCGGGGCTTACTGTGTAACTTAGGGCAGAGGCGGCTGTTAACATAAAGGGGGATATAACAAAAGGAAAAATAAAATAAAGGGGGCAACATCACACCTACAATACTTAGGCCTAGTTATTACACGCAGCAAATATCAGCTGCAGGACCGGGACTTACAGAGTAACTGGTGGCCGTGGTGGCTACTAGCACAAAAAGGAAAAACTACACAAGGAACAACAACATAAAGGGATCACCACCATTAACGACCTCAGGCCCAGTTAGCTCACGCAGCAATAACTATCTCCCCTGACCCCTCAGAACACTATCCTGAATACACATTGTATAAAAAGGAGAAACATTATACATATCTGTTTGGACATTCTAATTTCTGTATAGCATCTAAAATGACTCCAAAGAAGGGCCAGAAAACAGATAAGCCTGCAAAGACACAGATACAAACTCCATCTGTCTCCTCATTTTTTCACACTTCTGACACCCCGGCTGGCGCTGATCCCATGCTGAATGATGTGCTTGCTGCAACATGCACCCAGGGGTCCACACTTAGCCCACAGGACTCCCTACAGGCCATAAAGGTGAAGCTGGCGACCTTGCCATCTAAACCAGACCTGGAGTCTTTAAAATCTTTTATAAAGGAGGAGATAAGAGATCTGAAAAAGGATTTAAATGAGATGTGTTCTAGGATTGACTACCTAGAGGAGGGTCAGGATACTTTGAATAATCTGGTTAGATCAAACACACAACCACTCTCCATACAAGATTCTATGGTTCAAACGCTGCAAGATAAGGTAGAGGACCTTGATAATCGGGGTCACAGGAACAACCTGCGTATCTGTGGAATACCCAAAGATATCCTCCCAGACTAGCTAAAAACCTACCTTAAAGGTTTATTTCTTCACCTCTTACCAAATTTACCCCCTTTCTAAACGAGGACATTGATAGAGCTCATAGGGCACCACAGCCCTTACCCAAACCCCCACTGCCCCCACGAGATGGGGTCATCAGGTTCTTATGCTACACTGCCAAAAAAAGATATCTGGCAGGCAGCCAGAGCTCACTAGTCTATCTCATACCAAGGTCACTCTCTGCAAGTATACCAAGATATCAGACCCTACATGATGCAAAGACGCAGGGAGATCAAGTTTATCACAACCACACTGCAAGAACATCATATAAAATACCTCTGGGGCTTCCCCTTCAGCTTGATTATATCCCACAATCGATTACAAATTGTCTACAAGGACTTCAACGATCTGGATCAACTTTCCAGAACTCTCAATCTATCATTCACCCCACCAGCTGAGGCTGTCATCAACATTCCCTCAATGCCAGGGGATCCTGGCCCCCTGAACCCGAAGGAACAAAGAACTCAATGGCACAGAGTGCAATCGAAAAGAAGGAAAACAAGCCCTTTACACCCAAGATAAGGTGCCCCACCGCACTGATGACTCAACTCCCAAAGACTCTTGATTTATTTTACAAATAATTGACTGTTTGCTAGGTCACTGGCCATTTTCAGACCAGATGTTGGACGTATAGCCACATCAGAAAATTTGCTCCTCTCTTTTCCTTCTTCCCATCATTCCTGGTTTCTACACAACGCAGAGCTCCAGCTGGTGCGGGGGAGAGAGGAGTGGACAAGGCCTGGTAGTATACTGTTTTATGTCATGTTTAGTGTTAGCTGTAAAACTGTTAAATGAGAAAGAGTTGTGTTTAATAAGCATATAATGATATAATGGTATACTGGTAAATCTATCTACTTCGAACCTTTAAAGCTTTTAGGTCATACAAGGATCCCTCTGTTTAACCCTTTGCCGCCTAAATTGCTCTGCCTCTCTACACGCCAGGCCCCTTGCTCTTCCCCCTGAATTTAGAAAAGTAACACCCAGAACCATATGTTTCACATCTATAATATCATGGGCACTTGTACAGAGTCTGCACTCCCAGCTGCCTTAGGCAGATGAATTCAAAGTCACTCGATAACGAGGTCCCTTGAGTCCACATCTGACCATAACACTTGAATTATTCACAATCATATAGAGATGTAGCTGGCTCAAGCCTTATGCCTCTTTCCATGTAGCCGGCTCAAGCCTTATGCCTCTTTCCAAGGTGCCCGCTACCATCTGATTACCAAATAGCAGGCCCCATATGACCCCTGCATTCCTCCCTTAGACCAACGGTTTAGCTCTTCCTTGAAAATTACAGGATCGAATTGCTGTCCCCCCTTGTTATAACTGATATAATGCTAACATGAGAGTTAGTTAGGCTGCATTTCTCCCCCCCCCCAGTATGGTGTATTATAATATGATTAATAGACTCATTACAAATGTTAATGTTAACGTTATTTCTCGCTTGATTTTGATTGCTGTCACAATATTTAATTGCTTTGTTTTATGTCTGCCTCTCTACACGCCAGGCCCCTTGCTCTTCCCTCCGAATTTAGCAAAGAAGCACCCAGAACCATATGTTTTCATCTATAATATCATGGGCACTTGCACAGAGTCCGCACTCCCAGCTGCCTTAAGCAGATGAATTCAAAGTCACTCAATAACGAGATCACTTGAGTCCACATCTGACCATAACACTTGAATTATTCATAATCATATAGAGATGTAGCCGGCTCAAGCCTTATGCCTCTTTCCATGTAGCCGGCTCAAGCCTTATGCCTCTTTTCGAGGTGCCCACTACCATCTGATTACCAAATAGCAGGCCCCATATGACCCCCGCATTCCTCCCTTAGACCAACGGTTTAGTTCTTCCTTGAAAATTACAGGATCAAATTGCTGTCCCCCCCTTGTTATAACTGATATAATGCTAACATGAGAGTTAGTTAGGCTGCATCCCCCCCCCCCCAGTATGGTGTATTATAATATGATTAATACACTCATTACAAATGTTGATGTTAACGTTATTTCTCGCTTGATTTTGATTGCAGTCACAATATTTAATTGCTTTGTTTTATGTTTATCTCAGTATTTCTGTCTAGTCTCATATAATGCTTTTTTTACGGTAATATGTGTGGCTTAATAGCATCTATCAGCTTCCGAATACATTTTCATACATCCCCATGGATAATACGTTGAAAAATATCAAGTTTATATCCCACAATGTAAAAGGTTTCAACACTCCTCAGAAAAGATCGATGGCCTTGAGGGATTATAAGAGAAGCAATGGGGACATCTTGTTCTTACAGGAGACCCACTTTAAAAGAGGGTACAAGCAAAAATTTGCTCTAAAGAAATTCGGTGTGGTTTACCTCTCCTCTCATACTACTAAACGTAATGAGGTGGGGGTCTTAGTGAGTAAAAAACTACCCTTCCGGGAAACCTCTGTTTACAAAAATAAAGAAGGAAGGTATATAATTATTGTTGGATTCCTATTTCACAAACCCATAACCCTTGTCAATGTTATTGGAGGTTTCCAGAGGCAGCTTGGTCCTGGGAGGCGACTTCAATCTCGCCTTTGATCCGGGAATGGACTGCTCCACAGGCTCGTCCTCTGTATCTAATAAGACACTTAAGCAGATTAAAATAGTTTTATCACAATTGGCAATCCACGATACTTGGCACATCACTCATACACTAGAATTGACTATCTATTCACAGACGTCACCAGCTTATTACACATCACAAACACTGATATTTACCCCTTAACCTGGTCAGACCACGCTAAAATTAGCTGTCAGTTTTGGTGGCCCACTTCATGCCTACCCAATATTAACTGAAAATTGGATGACTCGCTACTCAGGGATCCCCTGACCTTCCTCCAGGTATAAAAAGCTTTAATTGACTACTTTCAAATTAATGACATTGACATACACCATATCTGGAATGCACATAAATGCATAATTAGGGGCGAACTCATTGCTCTCAAAGCAGCCAAGCTCAAACAAAGGAACGAATACCTTCACTCTCTCCTAGAAGACCTAGCTAAACTACAGGATATACACAAAATATACCCCATAAATCCCTCATTAATAGAGAGTATAACACATAAACGAAACCCGCTCCGCCTTCTGTTGGGGACTGAAGCTAAGAATAGGGCTCTATTCCTCAGAAAGGTCTATTACGAAGGGGCCAATAAACAAGGGAAAATACTGGCACGGCAGCTAAAGAGAAGAACAAACAGGCAATTTATTATGGGTGTACACGGGGCATCAGGTGGGTTGAAGTCTTCCACTAATAATATTGCATTGGCTTTTAGGGACTTCTATGACAAACTATACAACATAGGGAACACAACTGAAAACCCCAGCCCTGACGATATAGCAGACTACCTATCCAAACTAACTCTTCCCAAGTTATCTAAAGAACAAAACAACAAACTGGATGCCCCATACTCCAAAGAGGAGCTCCTGGAAGCCATTTCCTCGCTCCCTCTGGGAAAGACTCCGGGCCCAGATGGGTTTGGAAACTCCTATTAATCACAATTTAAATAAATTCTAGCCCCGTACCTCCTCAGGTACTTCCAGAGTATAGACGACAAAAGATCTTTTGCCCGGATGCACTCCAAGCACATATCTCCGTACTACTTAAGCCCAATAAACTCCCAGACCAAATCTCTAATTATCGCCCGATTTCCCTTATCAATTCAGATATAGAAAATCTTCACTAAAATAATGACGAATCGGCTCAACCGCTTTCTCCCTAGCCTCATTCATAATGATTAGGTCGGATTTGTTCCGGGTTGCGAAGCAAGAGATAACACCATCCATAACATACACCTAATCTGGCATATCACTAACAGAAACACCCCCTCAGTATTAATCTCAACAGATGCCGAAAAAGCCTTTGACCACATCAACTGGTCCTTCCTGAGAGCCTCCTTAGAGGCCTTCGGTTTTTACCCTATCACTCCAAACTGTATCTTTGTGCTTTAGGCATCCCCTAGTGCTCGGATTCTTATCAACGGCACCCTGTCCCCTCCGATAGAAATATGGAACGGCACCCGCCAAGGCTGTCCTCTATCACCCCTACTCTTTGGGTGCCTTAGACATTAGCCTCCAAGATCAGGAATAACACAGAAATAACAGGCATCTCCTTGGGCCAGGATACATATAAGCTCTCTTTGTTTGCGGACGATATTCTTTTTACCCTGACTAACCCATAAAAATCAATCTCCCTACTCTTGACCGAACTTTCCATCTTTCATAGTCTGACAAACTTTCTGATAAACCAGAACAAATCCAAAATTTTGGGCTTTAACCTACCAGATCAATAAAAAATAGTTGCCCTTTTAGGTGGTGCTTAGGTATATACTTACTTGATTCTTTTGATAAGATATTCCATACGAACTATCTCCCAATTAAAACTGCAATCATCCGGGACCTGTCCTCCTGGGGCTCAAAAAACTCTCATGGCATAAACACTCTAAAAATGAAAATTTTCCCAAGACTCCTTTACATCATGGAAGCAATGCCGAACCCTCTACCCCCTAGATATCTCACCCAAATTCAAAGTTTATTCAGCTCTTTTGTTTGGCAAAGAAAGTCACATAGAATAAACAGGGTCACTATTTCCTCGGCGGACTGGGACTACCAGATTTGGAGGTATACAGAACTTCCATATTTTTAGAGGATACTGGATTGGAGGGTGGGTGGGACACAGAGGAGGTGGGTCCGGTTGAAGGAGTACATAAACTCAAACCTTCTGCTAGCCAGCCTATGCTGGAGACCTGACTTTCGTGCTATGGCCAGGCTAATTATTAACCCAATCACGAGAGAAACTGCTACACAATGGGAGTTAGCTTCTAAACATTACCCCTGCCTCTCTTCAAGCCCAGGCCCACTGACTTCCTGACTTCACAACACGGACTTCTCAATATCCTCTTTTGGCAACCTTGGCACCCCAGACTTACTCAGTACTGTCATCACTGTCCACCACATAACTACTAATAAATCCATATGCACACAAGATCAATTGATTGACAAAGGTTATGCTTGGGCCAGAAGCTGGTTCTCCTACAGGAGACTACACAACTACATCACCACTCATAAGCACAGACGTAATATGGTTCGTCCACCCACTAACATGGAGAAACTATATTTATCTAACTCACCGGTAAAACATTCCCTCTCCATTATATATAAAATCCTACTTCAGCCCCTACCAGGTAATCTCCCATACTCCATGGAGATGTGGGAAAGAGAGCTGGGAATAATTATCCTCCCGCAAACAGAGGTCCATATATTCTCTAATACTAAAAAATCCTCTACCTCATCTTCCGTTCTGGAAATTAATTATAAGATACTACATTGTTGGTATCTAACCCCCAGAAAATTACACCCCCTGTTCCCCAAAGCTAGCAATAGATGCTGGAGGTGCCGCCACGTGGGGAGCGGAATGGGACACATGTGGTGGTGGTGCTCACGAATCAATCACTACTGGTATGATGTAATTAAGGAGGTAGAACATATTTTGCGGGTAAATATTCCACCAGATCCTCAGAGCTGGCTGCTAAATAAATCTACTCAATTGCCCTCTAAATATTTACTTCCCCTGTTAAGGATCTTTATCAATAGTGTCAAAATCCTTATAGCTAAGACATGGAAGTCCAAGGACATTCTTTCTTTGGTAATATGGAGAAATAAAGTCACAGAGTTGTTGGAACTGGAGGAATATACCGCATATAAGAATGGTAATACAGATTGCTTTCTTATGCTACAATCAATGTGGGATGACTATATTCAAAATACTGTGAGCCCATCACATATTGTCGATACTTAATGGGAAATAAAACTGGTAGATATATAAGCTACTGTTAAGACCTCATTGTACCCACACGTAATTTTATGATTCATATAATGAGACAAGACATCTGACGCAAATTTCAATTTTTTATTTTGTTTTATTTAAAAAAAATTTTTTTGAAGAGTCTGTACCCATGCCTTGTAATTGTATTTCTTGACGTTTCAGGAATGTTATCTGTACTGAGATTGTTGTATCACGTACACAGATTCACTTTCAATAAAAAAGATTTTAAATAAAAATACATTATACAATACAGTTATACTCATAATAACAACATCTAATAATTATTATTAATAAAAAATATTGCACACATAAGTTATAAGGGCTCAATGATATCAGGTCTCAGGTGTTAGGGAAAAAAAGGCAGGCAAAGCGCTTTATCATTGAGATATATACAGGGGTCAAGTCGAGCGTAAATGCATGAGAACGGAGTTCCTGCACTATTTTTTGCAGGAGGAACTAAGTTCCCCTGGACATAGAACAGAAATTCTTCAGTAAACAATGCTGCTGGTGGGAGGAGCTGGAGCACAGTCTGGTTAGAGGGATAATGAGATCCTCTAGTAATGTGCAGTAACATTTCCT
>CAJPDP010800144.1:0-11114 GCA_905336975.1 Bombina variegata variegata
ACTCTAAATCTAGGCCTTTGTTTCTACAACACGATAAAAATGTTGCAGTAAATAGTTAAAATATTTTTTTTTAAATAGATTTAACATGTGTTTTTAGTTTGTGCTGATTAGTAAATTGCGTTTTTACATTTGCTTATGAAATATGTGATGTGATTATAAAATTTTTGATGTTTCCCAGATGTTCAACCTTATTTTACAGAATGGTAGGGTAGATAGTGATATACATAATATTCTTTCAGCAGGATTATAGGGACTATAAATATATATAACCCAAAAAGTGTTTTTTATTTTGTGAGTAGGGCTGTTTGATCTCTTTATATTATAAACTAGATACAGATGCAAAGTATCACACATCCTTGTAATGTGTGTTTTTTTTACCTACTAAAAACATACAGTCTCTCTCAATCTTAAAATATATCTGCTGGTCACAATAAAATGTAACTTATTTATTTGTATATGCTCTTTATATTTTAACCCTTTTGTTTATGAAATGGAGATGTTAATTTGTTAGTTTTAATAAAGTATGCTGTGCATCTTAATGCGAGAATTTGTGAATTGCATTGTTTTTTGTAAAGGTTTTAGAACACTGAAGTGTTTTTTTATTCACTCCCTCAAACCTCTAGTTAAAGAACTGCTCAGGACCTGCAGAGCACCGCTGGTTCTCATTAGCACTTTAGCTATGTGTTTAACCCCTATGCATGGTCACTAGTATTTTTATTACATGCTGTAAAGAATTGGAGTATGTAATTTTTCTGCTATAATTGCTATTTAAATTCCATCAAGGGGCAGTCTACTCCAAAATTGTGATTGTTTAAAAAGATAGATAATCCCTTTTATTACTCATTCCCCAGTTTTGTATAACCAACTAAGTTATATTCATATATGTTTACCTCTGTGATTACCTTGTATCTAAGCCTCTGCAGACTGCCCCCTTATCTCAGGGCTGTTTACGACTACCATTTTAGCCAATCTATGCGTTCTCATTTGTAACTCCACAGGAGTGAGCACAATGTTATCTATATGATACACATTAACTAGCTTTGTCTTGCTTTGAAACGCTTATAAAATGGACTGAGATAGAGGTGAACTGTAGGGGCTTAAAACAGACAGAGATTTAGAGTAAAGGCATTATCTATCTTTTCAAACAATAACAATTTTGGAGTATTTTGTACTGGATTCGTAAGATTTTTTTTTTTTTTTTTTATTATGTTGATTTTTATTGATCAGAATAAAAGGATTAACAGTTAACAATACACATATGTCGACCAACATCTCAATCTTGTACATAAAGCAATACTTAGTGTCCAATTATGCTATCAGGACTTTGCTGTCTAAATTAGTCTTCATATCACTTTGTAACTACTAATGTCCATTATAACTTAGGGACCACAGAGGTCCAAATGTCCTCAAGTGTGTCCCAGAAACTCATTCAAGTTGAGATTCCATAACAAAAAGCAAATCTATTGAACAAGGAGGGGGCATCAACGGAAAAAAAAAAAAAGAAATAAAAAAAGGTTCTGTGTATGCTAATGACCCTCTCTGGGGAAGAGCCTAATGCAGCACATGTAGGTCCAGCATCACGAGATCAGCCGTCTTGTAGAGACTGCTCCCAATAAAGCCTAACATCTAGGAAGTAATTTAGTTTTTTCCTTTTAAGATAACCGAACTCTTCTAAGTGTAAAAGCTCAGTGGTTCTATCTATCCAGGTTTGTTTAGTTGGAATTATTTTAGATTTCCATGCTCTTGCTATCAGGGAGTGTGCCCCATTTAGTCCGATCTGCAGGAGATGTGCCCGGAGCCGACAAAAGTTCATAGGGATGTCGTTAAGTAGAGCGATCTGGGGGGTTAGTATAAATTCTGTGTTGAGAATCTGACTAAAGTGTGATTCGACTGTCCTCCAGAACGGACGTAGAGCAGGGCAGCTCCGCCAAATATGTATTAAGGTTCCCACACCCCCCGCAATCCCTCCAACATCTACGTGATGCCTCTGGATAGGGTAAGATACCACCTCGTCAGAATCTTGTGGTTTAGTTCTAGTATTTGGGGGGAAACTGATGATTTTCGGGTATTATTAAATATTCTATGTCATGTTTCTGTATCTATTTGGGTGTTCAAGTCTGTCTGCCATCTCTCTGTATAGGAGGGGAGTAGAGCGGAGTGTTGGTGTTGTATGAGCCTATGTGCTATAGATAAAGCATGTTTGACCGGTTGTCCCCTCAGGCAAATCCCTTCAAAGGGAAGAAGTGGTCTCAGTAATTGTGCCTTGTGTGGCGATGAGGCCAGAAAATGGTTTAGCTGTGCTAGTTTGATCCACGAGAGGAATCTCAGGCCTGTTATATTAATAAGTTTATCTCTAGGTAATATTTTCCCTCCCTCCGTCAGTCTGGTGAGAGGAATAGAGAACCCCCATTCTGTTGCTCTCCCTAAGATACTGTTCAAACCCCCAGTCAGCTCTGCATTGTAGGGTATCGGAAACATAGGTGAGTGTGTCGTGGAAATGTGTCTATGTGATATCAAAAGTTTATCCCATGAATCAAAAAGATGTCTATGTAGGTCTAAATTGTTGCAGTGAGCTGGTCTGTGGTCCTTGGGTACCCAACATAGAGTTCCCGCATTCGGGACTTTCAAGAGGTGAGAGTCTAGAGCAACCCATGCCTTTGTCTCCACCGCCCCATACCAATCTAAAACTCTTTGAAGTGTAACCGATTCATAGTACAAACTAATATCCGGAAGGCCAAGCCCACCATCTCTATTGGCACGATATAGGGTAGCTTTGTTAACACGTGGTTTACGTTTGTTCCAAATAAATGTGTTTATGGATGTTTGTAATTGATGTAGGTACCATATGGGTAGCTTTATTGGGAGGGCCTGTAGGATGTACAGTATCTGGGGCAGTGTGGTCATCTTGATAGAGTGGATTCGACCCCACCATGAGAGGTTTAACACTCCAACACTAAAGGTCATCTTGAATTTTTTTAAGTAGGGGAATATAGTTATGTGCAAAAAGTAGCGAGTTTTTCTGTGTTATATGGGTCCCTAGGTATTTAATTGAAGTGGTTTGTTGCTTTAAAGGGCACAGATCTCTCAATGAGGTAAATTCGTCTTTTGTCAAAGTAATGTTTAACATTTCCAATTTCTGCATATTTATAAGAAAATTTGAGTATCGTCCAAAAGTCTGTAACTCCTTACTCATCGCTGGAATCGATACTTTGGGTGATGTTAATGTAAACAGAACGTTGTCTCCATAAAGGGAGATCTTACATTCATGGGGGCCAATCGCAATTCCTGTAATGTCCTTATTTTGCCTAACATGTGAGGCCAAGACTTCCATCACCAAAGTGAACATGGTGGGGGAAAGGGGGCATCCCTGCCTTGTACCGTTGCTAATGTTGAAGGGGGTTGATAAGGATCCGTTGGCTCTGACTCTAGCTGTTGGTTTTGTGTAGAGGCTAAAGATTTGTTTAATCATGTTTGGGCCAAATCCAAATCCCTGTAATGTGTTTCTGAGAAATAGCCAGTTCACCCGATCAAAAGCTTTTTCAGCGTCTGTGGTAATGAAAATTGCTTTTTGATGGGAGTAGTGGGCATAAGAGTTCAACGTGAGGGCTCAGATGGTGTTATCTCTAGCCTCTCTATTCAGAATAAATCTGACTTGGTCAGTATGGATAACATCCTCTAATATTTTTTGTATTCTATTAGCTAAAATTTTTCCCAGTATTTTTAGATCCGAATTTAACAATGATATTGGTCTATAGCTTTTAACGTCAGTTGGTGCTTTCCCTTCTTTCAGTATCACTGAGACATGAGCTTCTAGGGACAATGTTGAAAAGGGATGATCATTATCTATTGAGTGAAATAGTGATAGAAGGTGGGGGGCAAGTGTATCTCTGAATGTTTTATAATAAGCCTTTGTGAACCCGTCTGGACCAGGGCTTTTCCCATTGGGTAGTGAATTAATTACTCTCAAGACCTCAGGTAGAGTAATAGGTTCCTCCATCATATCTATTTTGGTCTTTTCTAAGTGAGGTAAGTTCGCTTCGGCGATGTATTGTATCATTTCCTTATTCGTTTGGGGAGTATCAGGGGCAATCAGGTTGTAAAGGTCACTATAATATTTACTAAATGTATCCGCAATTTGCCTATTTTCTTGTACAGACGAATGGTCTGCGGTATATACACTATGTATATATGTAGATTGTGTTTTGTGTTTAAGTGCCCTAGCGAGCAACAATCCCGCCTTATTACCCTCACAAAAAAAAGGTCTTCTTAAGGAGGAGAGCTCTCCTCTGAGACTCCTTCTGCAATAATCTGTTAAGTTCTGTTCTAGTGACTAGTAATTGCTTAAGAATTGATGAGTCACGGGGGTCGTTTTTATGTCTGAATTCAAGATTTTGGATTGATTGTATTAGGGACTGTGTTTGTGTTCTATTCGCCTTGGTCCTAATAGCTTTCAATTTAATAAGTTCTCCCCTAATTACTGCTTTGTGGGCCTCCCAAAGTGTGTGTGGTGTTGTATCAGCTACTGCATTAAGTCGAAAATATTCTTTCAGCTTTATCGTGACATTTCTAATGTTGATGGGATCGTGCAATAAAGAGTCATCTAATCTCCATTGAAATGGTGTTATGGGGGTGTTAGGCCATTCAATGAACATGGAAATCATTGCGTGGTCTGACCAGGTGACTTGTCCAATATCAGACTGCAAAAGGAGTGACAGACTAGCTTGGTCTAAAAATAAATAATCTATACGCGAGTACGTGGACCAAGGGAACGAATAGAAGGTATAATTCTTCTGTCTCGGGTGTTGCGTATGCCACGTGTCCACTAACCCTAATTGGTTGAAACAGTCATATATTGTGTTTTTCATTCAGAAGGGAGTGGTAAGGTGGGACGAAGAAATATCTAGGGTGGGGTCCATGACCGCGTTGAAATCCCCTCCCATGATTAATATACCCTTTTTATGTTCTTGGATAAGGGCAGTTGCTTTTTTGAAAAAGGGGGTTTGTTTTCTATTAGGGGCGTAAATGTTTACAATAGTAACTGGTCTATGGAACAAAAGTCCCACAATAATAAGGATTCTACCGTCACTATCTTTTATTTCGTTTATAAGATGGAAGTGTAAATTTCTGCTAAGCAAAATACCAACCCCACATTTTTTCTGGTTGGTTGAGTTAAAAAACCCTACTGGGTATTCTTTATTAAAAAATGTTGGTTCTGAGGGGTGTGCAAAATGGGTTTCTTGCAGCATAACCACATCTCCCTTTTGCTTACGGAACCAGCTATGCGCCACGGATCTTTTATTTGGGGAGTTTAATCCTTTGGCATTTTGGGATATAATGGTGAGTTTACGATTAGCCATAAGAGGTCAAATAATCTACTTCTAATATCTGTGTTTTAAGTGATATAAGCAGGTATAATGTGCTTGTGATGATGTGTCTTACCTGAGTGACGGGTCTTATGGTGAGCTGTAGCACCTTCGAATTCCTTTGACAGAAAGACAAAAGGGGGGTAGAAAGAGTGGGAGGAGGATAGGTGTGGGTTAGTAAAAGGTATAGCCCATCTGGGCCATCAATCCTGTAGGATAGAATACATATAACAATTAACAAGAGTACAAATAAAGCAAAAAGAATATCAAGGTAACAATAACTAGAACAATATGAGTGACATTGGGGCATTGCCACTCAATTAAAGGGATTCTCCATAACTAGCATGGGGAATCAGGAGGAGAAAGCTGATATAAAATCCCACTTTCGGATAATAGGCTTTATATGAAAAGGCATAGTGACTCATTTTGTGTCATTATCCATAAAAGTAAACTGCAGAAGCAGTAAGAACCGGGAGCAGGCCAATCCTTGTATAAGGCCTCAAATTTTCAAGTCGGGTCTATTATGGGCGAGGGACCAGTCGCAGAGATGTCGGGTTCACTTCTTCTCTTTCTAGGCACTGTTTGCCAGGCTGGTCTCCTAGGTTTTGGAGGGAGACTTTGTCCGGGGAGTTGCGATTGGGTATCTGCCAGTTTGGGTAGCGATGGTTGTGCAATGTTCAGTTGTCTGCAAAACTCTTCAATGTCATCCGGTTCTTTGTAGGTGATGTGGCGGCCATCTTTGACTACTCTTATACAGAAGGGGAACCCCCAACGATACGGTATTCCCAGTTCCTTCAGATGCAGTGTTAGGTAGCGTGCTTCTTTTCGCTTACCAAGGGTCATAGGACTAAGATCTGCATAAATTTGAATGGTGGATTTGTTAAATGTGATGGGACTTTTCTTTCTGGCAGCCGCCATAATTTGTTCTTTCTCTTGAAACTTGTGACATTTGAGAATAACATCCCTGGGAGGGGCTGAGTCTGCAGGTTTCGGGCGCAAGGCCCTGTGTGCCCTGTCTAGTGATATGTTATGTGGGGCCTGATTTTCCAATAAATACTTAAATAAGTCCTGTAGGTAGGTTAATAGTTGACCAGTCAAAACCGTTTCTGGTATCACTCTTATCCTCAGGTTTTGTCTACGGCCTCTATTGTCCAAATCTTCTATTTGGGATTGCATCTGCATTATGGATGCATTTTGTTGCGTGACCTGTTGTTTGAGGGATTCTGTGGTGTTCTGTAGTTCCTCTGAGCTTTCTTCCAGTTCTACCACCCTGTTTCCCAGCGCAGATACATCTCTTTTGACCTCTGATATCCCCTCCCTTATCAATTGACTCACTTGTGTCATAAAAGATGCAAAGTCTGTTTTAGTTGGGAAAAAACTGATATCTGCTCTGGTGAGGGGGCTGTTGTCTTCTAGGGACGTGTCCCCTGGAGGATCAGAGTGTTGGTCCTTGTCTGCAGCTGCTGTTTCTATTGCTTTAAAATAGGCGTTCAATTTAGTACCTATTGTGTTTGGGGCCTTATTGGATTTCTCTGTTCTGGGTGGCCTTCTTGTGGCCATATTGGAGGCTGGTTGTTTCCTACCAGAGTCAGGATGAACTTCCTTTATCACTTCTTGTGCCTATAGGCCCTGTGTGCTATGTGCTGCAGGCTCTCTCCCTCTGTTAACTGCTGTCTCCATTATTAAAGTGTATGAGAAGTTGCCTGCTTTATTGTAAAGTTTTAGGACCTATAATCTCATTTGGTTCTCTCTGTCTCAAGATTTCTGTGACAAAAAAACAAGAAAAAACAAAAAGCAACTGAAACTTTAAACCTATGTTTTATTCTGGGTATTAAATGGCTGTTGCCTCCACTCTCTATTAAGGGTGAGGTGGTGTAATTTTAAAGTTCTCTCTCTGTCCTGGAGATATCCTCAGTGTAAATTATATATACAAATGCATGGGGGAGAACTGTGACGATGTATCAGTTGCCACGTGGTTGGATTTTACAGAGGGTTAGTTCCTCAAGATATCGTAGTGTGGAGTGTTTCTGTCTAATGTTGTAACATTTGGTAGTGGTCAGTCGAAAGAAACTTCCCTTAATTATTGGTAATATGACCAGCTACGGCTTTCTGTTATCTGTGACCTGCCGTGCTCCTACTTTCCAAGATGGCGCTAATGGCACTGATGTGTACTTAAACTCTATCTCTCTCCACAGAGGAGATCTAGTCCGTGTCTTATGGGAGTTAAATACGCGGTTCTCCGCTAAACCTGACCTGTTTTCAGAGTCCTCCTTTTTCTTTTCTCTCTGCTCCAGATATCTGATCCGGCAGTACACCGGTCCGGAATGCACTTCTGACGTGCGTGTGTCAGTTTTATTCTCCACTGTCAAAGTCGCTCCAAACAGGTGATATTCGTGTATGTAGGTTCTCACCTTCTCAGTTATATCGGTTATGTGCCTTAATTACAGCCGAGTCACATAAGAATGCTATTAGTGGGCATCTCAGCTACGGAGCATTAATTTTCTGCGGCCATGATGGTTGCTAGCCGGCTCCGCCCCCCAGTAAGACTTATTTTAATGTTTTTGTATAGTGTAAGTAATTAGACAGTTATCTAATAATTTATTAGCAACTACTTCTATAGAGTCTCCTATTGTGAACGCTAAGCTGTTTGTACAGAAATAGCACTGATTTTCCCCTTGAGTAGCACTGGGAAAAGTAAACCTTTAATAGGATATTGTACTCCCCCCTAAAGGGATAGTCTAGTCAAAATTAAACTTCAGATAGAGCAGGCAATTTTGAGCAACTTTCTAATTTCCTCCGATTTATCACTTTTTCTTCATTCTCTTCCTATATTTATTTGAAAAAGCAAGAATGTAAGCATAGGAGCTGGCCCATTTTTGGTTCAGCACCTGGGTAGCGCTTTCTGATTGGTGTCTAAATGTAGCCACTAATTAGCAAGCGCTACCCAGGTGGTATGCCAAAAATGGGTGCCGGCTCCTAAGCTTACAATCAAATGTAGATACCAAGAGTACGAAGAAAAATTGATAATAGGAGTAAATTAGAAAGTTGCTTAAAATTGCATGCTCTATTCGAATCCTTAAAGAATTTTTTTTGATTTAGTATCCCTTTAAAGTGCTCCAATTGGTCCCTTTTACCAGCTGGAGTGTATTTTATCGTTTAGACAGCTCCTTTACCTCTGCGTTATTTGAAATTGCTGATTTTTGCATGTAGAAACCACCACCTACACTAAAAATATGAATAACAAGCATATTCTCTTTAGAAAAGCTATGTAGATAATAGTGCTAATCTCCCAGTGATTGGCAGGTGAGCAAAATTTTGTATCTGAAATAGCTGGTTGTGCCTAACCATAATTAGCATTTCAATTCTTTAAATATCTTTAGACATAGATAACATTGGTAGGTCTGCTTTATTTGCAGGCTCAGTCAATTTTTATGGGCATGTCATCAAGAACAACAGGTGCTGCTTTTAATGAGCAAAAGCAGCTATTTCAAATATAAAAAAAAAAAAAATCGGGGGCGTGTCTGAACCACGATCGGGAGCGGTCGTATTTTCCTGGGCTCCAGCGGAACCTCATTTAATCTGCCGGTTATAAGAGTGGCCACACAGCTATCTTGCCATTTTCATATACTGTACTGCCACATTTACGTGGGGCAACTCATATCATCTACCCGAAGATGTATTTGTGAAGCTGCAGCAGGAAATCAGACGTAGGAGGCCTAGTGCGGCGGCACATAGTAGGCAGCGCCACCCCCTCGGGTAACCGAGGTCTCTTGCTACAACTGGGCAAGCTAACGGGTATACCTGAATCCCACTAACAGCACTCTCAACTATTAAAAGATAAAAGGGGAAAAGGACAAATAACTAAACCCAACAGCAAACAGACGCCAAAAACTCACTGCGCACTATGGTCAAAATGGCTGCCGCAGAGGATATCAGCTTTCAGGACATCTTTAATAATGAGCACTGGCGAAGATTCGAGGCACTTTGTTTGCGCCTCATTGAGCAAGCACCCCATGATGCTTGGTTATCACAATACCCTGAGACGGTAACAGAGGGATCCATGGAATCAACTCTCCTAGAGAAAATACAGCAGCCAGAAGATACTTTGGAAGCTATTAGCATCTCCTCCTCCAGGCCGATGTGTGACACGGCGCAACCGGAGACATCAAACAACATGCAAACCGGAGAAATAATCTTAGAGAGGAAAGGTACCACACTAATGGGGACTCCTGCCCTTGACAGCATACTGAACGGTCCTCCACATTCATCGACATACTCCTTGCTGGTTGTGACCCAGAGGGGTTTTGGGGGGGACCCCCGGGAAGCCGAAGCCAAAGGCCAAATGCCACTCCAGCTAGAGGATCCATCAGATGTTATCGACATCCACAGCTACCTCCCAAAGATAACTGATCCCAAATACAGGTACTCTCCAACACCGGGTGTTTACAGAGGGTTAGCCACTACATATAAAAAGAAGACTTCTTGGTTTGTGAACACTGGATTCTATGACACCATACAAAACCCCATGGCCCCTATTAAAACGGGCCCTTTCATGCGATCAAAGCTCAGGGGACCTGGGACTATGCTGTTTTTCCACCCGGATGACACCTGAAATTAAATCTGGGACATGGTCTAATAGTATGCCAACATACTATTTTGTTTAACCCTTTTAATGAACCACTTTGTTGATAACTTTGTTTTTGCTTTCATTGTCGCACAACATTGTTTGGTGTAAATACTATATATCTGATTGTGTTTTTGTTTTAAATATAACCTTGATTAGCTTTATTAGACTGACAGTTCTGACCAGTTAAGGGAAATTATCAGAATAAACAGGGCCAGGGGATACATTCCGGCACTCTCATTTCAGCCAGCAGGCCTGACTGTGAAATATATACTACCTCAGCACTGACAGCAGCCTTATTCATACCGTGCCATTAACCTGAACCACACCTGGTATACTGAGTAGCACACCTCACCCCTACAAACACACAGCACCACTAGTTGCTAGTCTGACCCTTTCATAGAATGGCTGTTAAATAAATAGAACCTCTAACCAGGGCCACTAGTCATAGATCAGTCACTCAGCAAAAAACCCCTGCAGTAAAATCAATCTGTTACCTGCTAACATTATTGAGACGCATGTGTGCTTTAGATAACTTATGTCGGGCTCCACGGCTTGCGGCCGGAATTGTGGAGAGAATCTGAGAGGCTTAGAAACCAACATGTAGCTCTGACTTATTCCTAATTGTTTTTTCAGGTAGACATATATGGGGGACTAGTCTATATGCAGTGCTACTTCTTGACAGCGAGGAGAGGAACCATCATTTATATTTCTATAGATTTATAGATTGCTTACATAATAAGGTAGGGGTCAGACTGTCTACTAACCTGTCCCTTAACCTCTTTGTCAGACAGATGGGTGACCCTACCAAGGTTATACACTGAAATAATTATACATGGCAGTATAAATACTATTATAGATTTCAGATACTTCAAATCAGCTTACATAATGTCCACTAAGTAATTCTTATAGTGTGAGGTGGGACATTGGATCTCTTATATGGCCATTGCCTGGTAGAGTTGTCAATTACAGCCTCTGTTACATATTTCAATACCGTGCACCAAGAGAGTAAAAAGTCTGTTTTTTGTTCCACATTTTATGTTTATTTGCTGTGCTGTATACTTGCCCAGTTGTAGTCTTGGCATCTTTATCTCGAGTTTACTTGCAAATTTTTCTATTATCTTTTC
>CAJPDP010800155.1:0-10890 GCA_905336975.1 Bombina variegata variegata
GAATGACTGGGGGGCGGAGCCAGAGGGGGAGCTATATGGACAGCTCTTGCTGTGTGCTCTCCTTGCCTTTCCCTGTGGGGGAGAACATTTCCCACAAGTAATGGATGACGCCGTGGACCGGACACACCAATGTTGGAGAAAAAGGTCACAGTGAGAGATTAAACAGAAGCGGAACTGGGAGGAAAGAAAACTACTGATGGATGACAGCTAGAGAAAGGTGCAAGAGATTAAAGGGACAAGTCAAAATTAAACTTTCATAATTCTGATAGCACATGCAATTGTAACCCTTAATGACAGCTGACCGACTCTGTATTTTTCGCAGGGTTTTTAAATATGAGAACTTTATTTTCTCATGGTTTTCTATTTTTTCCACATTTTTATTGATTTATTAGGAATTCACAGTTTACATTAATAGAAGCAAACCCATAAGCCATATTAGAAAATAGTAATCTATATAATGTGAGGGTTATTATAATAATACTAGTAAATAATAACATAGAGAGTCCTCTGTGGAATATGCAATGTCAAATATTAATGGGCAGGAAAAAGAGATGGAGTGTAATATACACTTTGAAATATACAATTAGTTTTCAAACATTCTATTTATTTTTTAATTCACATTGCAAAAAGCCCTGAAATACTTTGCACTGAGACACCTCCTTTATAGTATTACAATCAGAAAACATTTTATGTATAGTGTTTACATAATTTTTATCCTCTAATTCAAAAGCCTTGACCACTTGAAAACACATCCTGGCCTATTATAATTAACATATCTTGGCTGCTTGCCTATAATAATAATAATACTAATAATAATGATAATAATGATACTTATTGATTGCGCTCAAATAAGCAGCATTTGTGTAGAAACCTTAGTGAAAAAGCAGGAAAAAAGCGTAACTCTTTAAGTTTATTAAATGTGAGTATAACCCCTCCCACCCCAGGATTTTCTAATTATATTTTATTTGTTACTCAGTAGATTTAATTATTACAAACCACCAGTCTTGTAATGGATTAGAATAAAAAAAAAGGAGGCCCATATATAAAATGTGGTAGAAATAGGTAGCAATAGCTGAGAGATCTATTTGAATGTCATTGTGTCTCTCTACCACCCAAGCTACAACTGTATAGAAGCAGAGCTTGCTTGTTTTATGTGTTATGCAAGTAGATAGATATCCATACAGGCAGACTGATAAACTATTTTCCTTAGTCTGAGTGTGGTTAACTAAATGTAAAATGGTTCCCTTTGCCAAAGAATACTTCTCTATAACTTGGCTACTGTTGTAATCAAGGACATCTTCATTTAATGTTGTTTCAAATTTCAACATTTGCATAACTCAAATGACCTGAACTTTTTATGATTTTGCAAGTTGGACTCACCTCTCCTCCATTTACATACTCCATCACAAAACATAGCCGGTCTTTAGTCTGGAATGAGTACTTCAAGGACTGTCAAACAAAGAAAAAGATATAAGTTGAAGGGACTGGCTAGCAATTGTGGCATTTTTGCTTACTATTGTTTTCACCTTAAAGGGACAACTCAAGTCAAGAATAAAATTCATGATTCAGATAGAGCATGCAATTTTAAACAACTTTCAAGTTTAGTTTTATCATCAAATTTGCTTTGTTCTAATCGTATTCTTTGTTGAAAGCTAAATTTAGGTAGGCTCCAAATGATTTTTAAGCCGTTGAAGGCTGCCTTTTATCTAAGTGCATTTTGAGAATTTTTCGCAGTTAGACATTGCTAGTTCATGTGTACCGCATAGATAACATTGTGCTCACTCCCATGGAGTTATTGAGTCAGCACTAATTGGCTAAAATGCAAGTCTATCAAAAGAACTAAGATAAGGGGGCAGTCTGCAGTGGCTTAGATACAAGGTAATCGCAGAGGGAAAAAAGTTGATTAATATAATAGTTTTGGTTATGCAAAACTGGGCAATGTGTAATAAAGGGATTACCTACCTTTTTAAACAATAACAAATTTGAAGTAGACTGTCTCTAGAATTATTCACAGTTTAACAGTCTTATCTTATGATACTGTATATAGGTACATAAAATAGCAGTAAATAACAATTTAATACTGAAACATTGGGCAAAAAACCCCCCAGAAAAATAAAAAAATGTTGTATTCTTTCTAACCATTATACATAACTAAAGTAGCTAAAGAAAATACTTGCACATACATTCATTATGCTCTCCTGATTTTTAGGAATACCCCATATGGCTAGGTTGCCAAATAAGTTAAAGTAAATATAGGCCAAATATTATAAAGATAGAATTATTGGTTTAACAGTTAAATTTCTTATGCCTGGATTGCAAGCTAGATTGCAGTCACCCAATTCAATACTGTTACACAAAAGTATATACCCCACACACAAAAACACTTAATTTTAAAATAAAATGGTAAAAAATATTTAATTTTACTAAAATAAAATATATTTAAAAAAATAAATATGCTTTAGTAAAATAATTGTAATCTTATTTATTGTTCATGTTCACTGGGACAGAAGAGAAGGGGCCATGACAAGGCATTGTTAAAAAATGGCTTGTCATTTTTGACATGTGATCACTGTGACCGGCCATTGGCCGCTTTTGTACAACACAGGACCGCCTCATTGCTGAGGTATCTAGTGGTTGGCCATGGAGCCTGATATCAGCATCCACTGCAGCATGCTGCTCTTAAAGTATACAATCACTGTGACTGACTGTCACTGTGATTGTATACACAGTCAGACTTGACTGTTACTGCACTGTGGCCAGATGCCTCACATGTAGGCATCCAGCAACAGCATAAGAAACACGCTGATCTCAGTGTGTCTCTCATGTTATGGAGGCACCCCAATCTGAGAACATGCACGTAATCACAGGCACACCCTGTCCCTGTGACCGCTAGCCTGGGATGGCCCAATATCTCTAGGCCACTAGGAGTAGCCAAAGATTCCAAAACTCCAAGAGCACGTAATCCCTCCCACCTATCAGGTATGCTAGTCTGACTATAGCCAACCAGGGAGAATTAAAAAGGTAAGAATGGAAAAAGCAAGGAAAAAGAGGTGCAAATTAGAACTGCCGCCTGAGAAATGTAGTTACATAAACTCCCACCACCATGAAAGAGATTAATTTATCAGGTAAGCATAAATTAGGTTTTCTTACTTAAGCTTGTGAGAGTCCATGAGCTATTACTCCTGGGAACTAATATCCAAGCTGTGAAGTCCACGAGTACTGAGGACGGGACAAAAATAAATTTTTACAAAGGCAGGCACCTAAATTCCAGACACTGCTGCCTGGAGGTCTATCCTACCAAAGGCCAATCCTGAAGAAGCAAAAACATCAAAGTGATAGAATATAGTAAGGATGACCATGTTGCTGCTTTGGAAAGTTGTTCAAAAGAAGCCTCATTTTTAAAAGCCCGGGAAGTGGAAACAGATCTGGTAGAATGGGCTTTAATGCATTTTTAGGGAGACTTTCCTGTCTCCGAGAACACCTTCTTATTCAAGAGTTTTAACCAAGAAGCTAAAGTCATGACTTTGTAGTCTGTTAGTAAAACTTTAAGTATCTCACAACATCTAAATTATAAAGAAGCCTTTCCTTTGAATTCTGTAGATAAGGACAAAGAGAAAGAACTACAATTTCCCTAATGATGTTATCTGAAGACAGGACAGCATAATGAATTTATGTGCAAGTATTTTCTTTAGCTACTCTAGTTATGTAAAATGGTTATACAGAACACCACAAAAGCAGGGTCTATCGAGGTGCAACTTAGAACTGTCTCCCACAAAATTGAAACAGGCAGGGCCTATGGACCATCATTCTGAAAGAAAATAATTTATCAGGTAAGCATAAATTTTGTTTTGTTTCATAAAAGGATGATGGTCCATAGGGCTCCATAACATATGGGATTAATACCCAAACAGAAAGTACATGTTACAGAATGGGTGGGACAATTTTCTGGCAGTTCCTATATATCAGACACTGCTGCCTGATGTACTTTCCTGCCAAAAGTTGCTTGTGAAGAAGCAAAAACATTAAAAGCGGTAAAATATTGAAAAGGAATGGAGTGACGACGACATGTTGCAGCTTTGCAAATCTGAGTGGCAGGAGTGAGTGGCAGAATAAGTGGCAGGAGAATGACAATCCATAACCACACTGTGCACCATCATGATTGCACAAACCATAAGAGTGTGGTACTTAAAATGGCAGTGCTGTGTAAACAGTAAGCGAGTGTAAAGAAAAATGACGGCAGCGACACTTATAATCAATACCATAACAAAAAGCTTTCCAATGCCATGAGGGTTGGTGGAGAAGACAGGCTTAACGTAGATTTACCCCAGACAAGTGCTACCAATAGTTTAAAGCAGTCTGTCTAACACACCACTAGCGTGCATGAAGTTTTAAGTAAAGAATGTTAAAGCTTTAATAAAGTGTGATTGGAAGCTGAATAGAGCTTTTAATTAAACCCACTAAAATTAGGTGATCTGTCTGAAATTACCTGATTAGTCCCCTGGCTATGCTGTACCCATAAACATGTACCTTTAAAATAACCTATGGGCTATATCCAGTAGAGCGTTCATCCAGTGCTTATACTAGTACAGCAGTGGATTCTTGAGGAAATACCAATATCCCACAGGCTAAGGACAAGATCCCATGATGCCAGAAGGTAGTTATGGCTGAAATCTCAAAGGGAGATAACTGTGCCATAACAGGGTATTCCAATTTCCCTGTATCATTCAACTTGCTGAATCTCTTCTGTCTTGTTTGTGAATGATATGTCCCAGGGATAAAGTGTATTACATTGATCTGTGAGGCCAAGAACAGAACTAAATAGAGATGGGAGGGAATTTAAGCTCTGGGTTCTTGACTGCTTCCTAGTGGCGGGAATTATATCCCACATGCTATGGAGCCTATGCATTATCATTTTACGAAAGAAAACAAAAATTTATGCTTACCTGATAAATTTTCTTTCAGAATGATGGTCCACAGTCCTCCATAACATATAGGAATATGCCTGAGGTATCGACCAGTGTGCCAAGAAACACGTTGCAAATGAGGGTTTAAAAACATTGTAACTTTTCCCTTCACTTTGTGCATTTGTATTAGTTTTAATTTGTGTTTTATTTAACTAATTTTACACATATAGGAGTATGTTTGTGCAATTTTAATGCTACATTTGAATGAGATCTCTCTACTGTACAAGTCTTTGGAGGCACCTGCAGCTGGAGTTCAGTGAGCTGGAGAACTGCGAATCTCCAGAACACTCATATCAGCACACCAGGGAGATGCAGCTATATACGAGTACCCTGTGATCTCTTTGACCATATATGTTGGGTTGAATTACCGATATGCACATGAGGTGCCCTCTGTTTTGTCTTTGAATATCTGCAGAATGATGTGAGAACCGGAGTGGGATTTTGAAGAGGAGCAGCCGTGATTTGTGCTTCCCACACAGACAACTATCGGTTTTGAACTGTGATCACCTATACTAGAACTTGGCTTTACCGAACTACATATGTTGGGACAGAATTGTATTGGACTTCCCATTATTAAGTATCCTATTTCTTTATTTTGGATATAGTATTATTTGTATTTTTTATTTTAGACATCAGCGCCCCTAGGGCTTCCCTGGATCTAGGTGAATATCTTATTCCTATGAAAAAGAACAGATAAAGCGGAAATCTAACCTTCAGGGAACTAACCTATAAACCCTTATCAAGGCCATCCTGTAAGAAATGAAGAATTCTAGGGATCAGGAAGGAACACCAAGAGAATCCTTTAGAAGAGCACCACACAAAATATGCTTTCCAAATTTTGTGGTAAATCCTTTCAGTTACAGGTTTTCTAGCCTGTTTCAGAGTTTCAATCACAGAATCTGAGAATCCTCTGTCTCTCAAAATTAGGTGTTAAATTTAGAGATCCTGATGGAAAAAGAGGACCTTCTTCGCCACGACTCGAAGAAGCACTATCAGGGGAAGGAGATACGCCATAGGATAAAATCAGGGAACCGCCAGAGCATCCACTTCCTCTGCTTGATCAAGATCCATACCTTGGAAGCTTGAAGTTGAGGTGCGATGCCATGAGATCTATCTCCAGATACCCCCATTGAGAAATATTTTGATTGAATATTTCATGATTGAGAGACCATTCCCCGGGAGTGAAGAGCCTGCCGACTTAGATAGTCTGCTTCCCAGTTCTCCACTCCTGGAATGTGAATTGTGTAGATCAGACATTTGTGACTTTCCATCCAGGACAGAATGTGTGTCACCTCCTTCATCGCCAACGAACTACGACAATGTCTGTCTGGAATCAAATAGAACGGACGGAACTCAGTTGTGGCAACTCCAGAAGGGCATTGAAGATGGCTGAGTTTCAGAACATTTATTGGTAGGGACGATTCCTGATGAGACCACACTCCTTGAGCACTCCTTGAGCTCTCCTTAAGCCCCAAACAGCCCCCCAACCAGAGTGACTGGCATTCGTAGTTATTACTTTCCTGCCCGGACGAATGAAACTCATTCCCCTAGCTACCGGTTCGGACCCCAGCCACCAAGATAGGGATTCCCAGGAGACAGTATCTAGATACATTTGAATGATCTCCATTCCACTGCTTTAGCATGCACAACTGTAGAGGTTGCAAATGAAAACAAGCAAATGGCAAAGCATATGATGATGCCACCATAAGCCCCACTACGTCCATACACTGAACTACCGAAGGATGGCGGGTAGACTGCAAACATTGAGATGCTGCCTGGAGTTTGGTTTTGCGCTGTTCTGTAAGGAAAGTCTTCATCGCCACTGAATCTATGATCATTCCCAGAAAACTCACTCTCGTCTGAGGCACGAGAGAACTCTTTTCTAGATTTACCTTCCAACCATGACCAAGATGGAGCTTGAACCAATATATTGTTCAAGTATAAAGCCACAGCGATGCCTTCTTTCTTCCTTTAGCCTTTAAGGGAAGACTGCTAGAAGAGCTCCCAACACCTTTATGAAGACCCTCAGAGTCGTAGCCAGACCAAAAGGAAGGGCTATAAATTGGAAGGGTTTGTCCAGAAAGGCAAAATTGAGAAATTGTTAATTATTTTGATAGATAGGAATATGAAAATATGTGTCCTTTAAATCCACCGTAGTCATAAATTGACCCTGAAGGACAAGGGGGAGAAAAGAGCTTATTGCCCCTTTCTTCCGAAGGAACAATCACCCCCACGGTCTAAAGGTCTTAAACACACCGAAGAAAAGCCAATCCATTTTCTGGTCTTTTTGAAATTTGGGACAAGAGAAACCAGCCTCTTGGAGGTCAGGACCGGAAACCTATCCTGTAACCATGGGAAACAATCTCCTGAACCCATGGATCCTGAACAGACTGGGCCGAAACTCCCTGAAAAAGACTGCCCCACTATCGGAGAAAACTCCGGGTTCAGGGGCAATCCCTTCATGCTGACCTGGATTCAGTGACCGTTTTTCTTGGAGTGTTATAATTCCATACTAGATTCATGCTTCCAAGTGCCCCTGGAGGCTTCAGACTTGTTTGAGGAAAGGTTCCTTTATGACTTAATACTGACAAAAACGACCAATTGACCTGCTTTTTTAAATCTGGATTTATTATCCTGTGGAAAGTGCCCTTTCCTCCAGTGACAGTCGAAATGATGGCATCCAAACCTAGTCCAAATAAAGTTTTTCCCTTAAAGGCTAAAGAAAGTATAGATTTTGAAACCATATTGGCAGACCAAATAGCCCTTCTGGCGAAAACTGCCAGACCTGTATTTTGGGCATTGATCCTGACAATTTGAATAATAGCATCAAAAATGAAAGTAATCGCACCAAAAAGCTGCCGCACCAGCTACAGCATCAATACAGTACTTACTGCTGGCTGAAAAAGAAGACCCCCATGTAGGAAAGTTTCCGAAGGCAACCCTCAAGTTTTCTATCCATCTGATCCTTAAAGAAAGTATGAAAAGGGATAGGTGGATAAGGTAGTACAGATTTATTATAACCTAGAGGTGCTAAGTAATGTATTTCAAATCAAAAGCACCTGTAGGGGGTAACATCGCACTAAGGAGACTCATGGTAAGATGAGTTACAAATATGCAACAACACAAATAAGTGCTATTACCCCTCAGTTATATTGGGATAAATTACAAATCAATACATACATTCAGTATACAAAAACACTAACTAAATAAACATTTGTACATTATCTTTATTGGATCACTAAACAATCATACAAGTTTAAAAACACAAACTCTCCTGAGTACAGAATAATGTCAGGGTGGTATGAGGATAAGAGGCAATCCTAGGTAAGTAGAGCGCCCATGTGTCACAATTTTAGATTTATAAAATAGGTAGAAAGTAGCTTATAACAGTAGTGTGCGCAAGAGAGTAGCAGATAATACATTTATGAATCTTTTGGATACAATGTAAAGGGAAAAGAAAATTCCCAGGGTGGGGGGAAAAACTAAGGCGCGCTGAACATCAGAAATAAACAATGGAATATATAAAAAATTAAGCATACATTTAGTGTGTTCAGATAAAACAAATGAATATGTGCCAATGTCCACCCGATTGAAGGGTATAAAATACACTAAAACTTAATAGTGAATGTAAAAACCATAAAGAGCTTTTTTAAAAAAGTTTGTGATGTCTGTGCTGGATGGGCTGCTCCTCTTGATCCCGGAGTATGGAACGTGCTGTTAGGAAATAAAGACAAAAAGAGGGCGCCTCATAGTGTGAATCTGTATCGTCAGCTGAAAATTGCTCTTAAGATATAGTGCTTACCAGATCGAGTGGCACTGTGCTGTGACCAGTGCAGCTGAACGGACTAGCACTTAACAGTGGCTAGTACACTGGACCCCGGTATCCTTAGTGATCTTCGTAGCCTCTAGTGAATTGTGGCAGGTGTTCAGTCTCTGGGTAATTTACCGATACCGATTGTTGGGGGAAAACAAAGTGACAAACTTCCAATCTTGTAAAAAAGTAATTCAATGCTTTATTGATTTTAAAAGCATATGTAACGCTTGATAATGTAAAGGGAATGTAGCAAACTGCTACTATTCCTCAATCAGCAATTTAGAGTTCCTGCTTTAAACCATTTATTTCCATGCAATATATCCGAAGTTCTTTCTACCTAAGCACCTTCTATAGCGGGGGCTAAATTTACATCTATCTTGCCAATGTGTCAATGTTATCATTACATGCCAACGTACCGCATTACCATTAACACAATATAAGCATAAGTATTAACGGAGAGTTTAGCAGTTAAAAAACGAGAGACAAGCTATCAGCAGCCAGACCCCTGACACGTGTTTTGCTCACGCTTCCTCAGAGGGGTTACGTGCCGGCTGAAGTGTTAAACTTTTTACTGATTCACAAGTCCCACCTCCAGGGTGGGATAGGATATCTTGGGAAGCTATGTTCATGATGATTGGCCACTTTGCAAATTAGTTATTTTCGTTAGTCCAATAGGAAAATACTTCCTTGTTTACTATTTTTATGTTGATGTATTGCATAGTTACGGCTGTACTTATACTATTGTGAGTGGTGAATGCTGCATGATTAATTAAGATCTTATCATTCGTTTATATGCCTAAATATTGAACTTGTTTATTCTCTAAATTACTTTCTAGCAACAATAATAAAACATATTAATAAGTGGTTGTTATTTTAATATCTTTAAGTTCATTGATTTTTGTTGTTTGTATATGTATTTCTGTACAATTATCATGCTGTATATTAAGGGATGTGTGTTGATTATTGGAATAACTTCATAGTATCTATACTCTCAGTTCATGTATTAGGGGGCATAGGTTCACACATTTATCTATATGTAATTAGAATTACAGTAGATACCATTTGGTTACCTTCATAACTTGCTGCCAGAAGTTGTAAAAAATTAGATTGTATTTACATGCAAAGACCACTTAACACATTGATCTCTAAATCATTTACTAAGAAATGCAGTGTTATATTATATTAAGTGATTTTTTATATTGTAATGATGGATTTTAGAAAGTTTAAATATGTAAGCAAAAAGAATAGTGGGTACTAAGGATCTGATGCTAAATATAGATTGTATTTGGAATATATTATATTTATAATATATTTCTCAATGGATGTTATTATTAGTAAAATTATTTTTCAACACAATTGTAAATAATCCTATATATTATGACATTGGAGATAATAAAGAACTACTGACTATTAAAATCATATTTTGTATTTTATCATCCAAATAATAAAACTATAATTCAGTGCAAGGGTAAGGATATAGAAAAATATAACAATAAGTGTTGCAAATGATCCAGTGCTGTATCAGTGAAAATAAATACACAAACCAATTTGGCTGTGTGTTGATACTTAAATTATAAGTGTGTTAGGAGCCTATTGCTGAATTATATATAAAAAGTGAAGTGATAGAATCAACTATTCCCTGTTTATGTGTTTGTTAATTCAAACTAAGGAATTTAAGAAGGAAAAAAGGGGAGTGTGAGTTTAAAGATCCAAAATTAAGAAAGAGTGTAAACTAAAATAGAGTTATCTAATTAAGATAGTGTTACAATAATTCTACATTATTTTCCTTGATTCAACTTATTCATATGGTTATTTTTGGAGATTATTTGAGGTTGGTGTATAAATGTATAGATAAACATAATAGTTGTTATATTCATTAAAAGGACAGTCTAGTCCAAAAAAAAAAAACCTTTCATGATTCAGATAGGGCATGTAATTTTAAACAATTTTCCAATTTACTTTTATCACACATTTTTCTTTGTTCTCTTGGTATTCTTAGTTGAAAGCTTAACCTAGGAGGTTCATATGCTAATTTCTTACACCTTGAAGGCCGCCTCTTAAGAATGCATTTTAACAGGTTTTTCACCACTAGAGGGTGTTAGTTCATGTTTT
>CAJPDP010800182.1:0-10525 GCA_905336975.1 Bombina variegata variegata
ATTTAGTTAAAGTTATTTTATTTAGATTATTTTAAATTATATTTAAGTTAGGGGGGTGTTAGGGTTAGGCTTAGACTTAGGTTTAGGGGTTAATAAATTTAATATAGTTGCAGCGACGTTGGGGGCGGTAGATTAGGGGTTAATAAATGTAGGTAGGTGTCGGCGATGTTAGGGACGGCAGATTAGGGGTTAATAAAATTTAACTAACAGAGGTGGCTGCTAAGCACAAACGGCGGCTGCAGAGCAGGACCGGCATGGAGGATCCTTTTCATGCGATCGTCGTGGCACACTACAGCTTGTTATGCAAGGTACCTGTTTTATATTTGGGGTACCTTGCATTCCTATTCGCTGATATTTTTAAATCAGCCAATAGGATGAGAGCTACTGAAAGACCAAAACAGCTGATTGCCCTTTTAAGGGCAATGCCCATACAAATGCCCTTTTTGGGGCAATGGGTAGCTTAGGTTTTTTAGTGTTAGTTTTTATTTTTATTTTGGGGTTATGGTGGGTTGGGTCTTTACTGTTAGTGGTTAATTTGTAATTTTAGGTAAAAAAAACTGATTGCTTTAGGGCAATACCCTAAAAAAGGCCCTTTTAAGGGTTATTGGTAGTTTAGTGTTAGATTTGGGGGTGTTTTTTTTTTGAGGGGCTTTTTTATTTTTATAGGGTTATTAGATAAAGTTTTAAATGTTTTATTTTTGATAAAATTTATTTTTATTCTGTAATTTTAGACTTTTTATTTTTGGTAATATTAGACTTTTATTTTAATTGAATCTTTATTTTTAATGTTAGGATTTTTTATTTTAATTTCAACTTTTTTTTTATTTTATGTAATTAGGGTTAATTTAGGGGGTGTTAGGTTAGGGAGCTTAGTGATTAGATTAGTTCTTTGCATTGTGAGGGGGTGGAGGTTTAGGCGTTAATTAGGTTAATTAGGTTTATTGCATTGTGGGGGAATGGCGGTTTAGGGGTTAATACATTTATTAGGTTTATTAGGTTTATTGCGTTGTGGAGGGTTGACGGATTAGGGGTTATTAGTTTACTTTGGTTTATTGCATTGTGGGGGGTTGGCAGATTAGGGATTATTAGTTTACTTAGGTTTATTGCATTGTGGGGGAATGGCGGATAAGGGGTTATTAGTTTACTTAGGGTTATTGCTTTGTGGGGGGATGCCGCTTAGGGGTTAATTGTTTTATTAGGTTTATTGCATTTTGGGGGGATGGGGAATTAGGGGTTAAAAACGTTATTAGGTACTTTGCGATGTGGGGGTTGGTGGATTAGGGGGTTAATAGATTTTATTAGTTATTGCGGTGGGGGGATTGTGGCTGACAGGTACATATTGTGCATACGTTAGGTTTTAGTTAAAACTTTGAGGAAGTTAGATGGCTTATATACTAAGCGCAAGGCTTGCTATGCCTGCCTATATGTGGCGAGTTAAAATGGAGTAAAATTTCTTTATTTTCGCTGTGCAATCCTTGCGCTCAATATGTGATACCGAATTGCGATGCCGGTTCTATGTTAGTGTATGGGATTAAAAATTGTGGGTGACTGGTGAAATCTATATGTGATTACTCACTTCAACTAAAAACTGGCGTCGCAGGCTTTTGAGGCCGACGCAGCATATGTAATCTCACCCATAATTAGAAAGTTGTACAACTACAAAGTCTGATTGATTTAAAGAACCATAAGCGGTTCAGGGGCAGCAATGCTTGCAGCTCCCTTGTGGTACTTTAAGGTTTTTACATCTGTTAAAAAATATATATACCTACGGTCAGTATTGCATCAATGACATGATCCAGGGTGTAAATACATAAAAAGATATAATATTAGCTCATACTGTGACCAACATTCTCTATGAAATAACTAGATATTTACAATTACAGTTTGGGGTTGGAAATCAACCTAACATCATTTGAATAAGGCTGCAAAAATCCAAATGACTGTATTTAAGGTTCCATTTCTAATTTCTTTCTGTAGTATTTTTTTACTGGGTCACTGTACAATTTTCACTCCATCAGTTTTCTTAGTGACATTGTCAAAAGATATTCATTACTAGGCAGAGTAATAACAATCTAATCATTATGATATATTTATTTCTGGGGGGGAAAAATCTCAGCTATCCATTTCACATATTTCACTTTTGGGCAGATCATTTTCATATTATTTACATTAAGATATTTAGCACCAATTACCATTGTCTGAGCTAAAATCACATAATCATTTCAGATACTAGATATATGAATAAATATAATTAATGCTTACCTGATAAATTAATTTATTTCATGGTGGTGACGGTCCACGACCCATTACTCCTGAGAATATATTCCTTACGACTATTAGGAGGAAAAGTTTCCAAAACTCCCAGAGCCCTTAAACTCCTCCCACCTTACTGGAAACTACCAGAAAAAAATGTACAATATGAAAAAAATTGAATGGGGGCTTGTGGACTCTCACAACCATGAAATAAATTAATTTATCAGGTAAGCATATATTTTATTTTCTTTCATAAAGATGGTGAGATATAATTATCCATTACTCCTGAAAACTAATACCCAAGCTGTGGAGTCCACAAGTAATCTGGAATGGACCAGACTTATATGCAAGGAAAACCAAGAAGCTGTCTTGCAAATTTGAACAACAGAGGCATAATTTTTAAAGGCCCATGAAGAAGCAACTGATCTGGTAGAATGGGCTGTAATCCATTTAGAAGGAGACTGACCCACTTCCAAGTAAGCTTTATGAAACAAAAGCTTTAACCAAGACGAGGCTAAAGAAACTGGATAAACAAGCTAGAAGATTGTCTAAAATCCTTAGTAGCCTGCAAATACAAAGTCAAAGCTCTGAACAAATACAAATTATGGAGAATCCTCTATTTAGAATTGTTTGGATTAGGACAAAAAGAAGGAACAACAACCTCAAAATTGATAGAATCAGAAGAAAACCACCATAGCCAAAATAAAGATAAGGATGCTCACAACAAAGAGCAGACAAATCAGAAATTATTCTAACATAAGAAATAGCCAAAAGAAACAAAACCTTCCAGGACAAAAGCTGAATATCTAAAACATGCATAGATTCAAAAGGAGGAACCTGCAAAACTCTTAAAACCAAATTAAGATTCCATGGAGAATAAATTGGTTAAAAAACAGGCTTTTAATGCTGACTAATGCCTTGATACAATTTTGAATATCAAGAAACTAAGCAATCTTCTTATGAAACAAGACAGAGGCCCTATTATTCAAAGGATTTTCCAGCTCGGAGGGAAATTGTAGTTTATACTTCACAAGGGCTGGTTTTACTGAATACTCAGAAGAAAAAGAGCAGACCTCTCCAGAATTGGGACTTTCAGGTTTCTCCCCTTTTATTAATAAAATCAGTGAGTTCAGACCATGTAATGTCGTCACTATAATCTCTCTCCAACTAGTTTTTATTTAAATAGAGATGCAAAGTGAAATGTACTTTGTAAAATATGCACATAAATATACAAAATATGATCCTAACTTGTTAAAGTAACACAGAAATTGTGAAGGCATAATCCGAATTTTTAAAATCACAATCCTAAATAAACTATAAAAATAGAAAGGGCAAATTATAAATTTAATAAAGAACAATCTGAAGTGTAAAGTGATATAAAATACAAAGCACAAAGTGTAAATGCATGCAGTGCTATATTGCACTGGGATTGTCTCTCCTTTACGTAGAGCAATGTAGGAAATGCGTTTTTGAAAAGTATAACAAAATATGCCTTTTCACTAGAGATTATGCAGTGCTGGAGATCATTTTAGATAATCGCACCTGAGCAGAGAGGTTTTGAGCATCAGTCCCAGAAAGAACAGAGATCTGAACTTGCAGATAAACCCTTATTCAAACCATCCTGAAAAAAATAGAATTCTAGGAATTCTAAAACAGTGTCAACTGAACCCATGTTCCACACACTAGGAAATAAAAGCCTTTCCAACCTTGTGATAAATCTTTTTTGTCAGAAGTATGCAGGCCAGAACCAAAGTTTCAATGACAGAATCAGAAAAACCTATCTGCCCTAAAACTAACTGTTCAATCTCAAAGCCATCAAGTTTAAAAATTTGAAATCCTGATGAAAAAAATAGACCTTGAAACAGAAGGTTGTGACACAAAGTAAAGTCCAAAGAGGACAACTGGACATCTGCACCAGTACTGCAAACGAAATCCTGCGAGGCTAAACTGTAGCAATCAGAAATACTGATGATACATCCTGATTGATCCTGGCTGTTATCCTTGGTAACAGAACAAGAGGTGGAAAAATATAGGCCAGACAAAATAACCAAGGAGATTTTAAAGCATCCACAAAGTTTGCCTGAAGATCCTTGGACCTCTCAAAGAATCTGGGGAATTAGATTTTCAAACTAGAAGCAATCACATACCTACTTCCAGAAGAACCCACAGGTCTATAATCCCTCATTACGAGGGAACTGTGAGTTCCCCTTTGATGAGTGATGAAAGCCACTGATATGACATTCTCTGACAGGAAACGCAGATACGTCTATTTTTTCAGGAGAGGCCAGAACTGATGGGCCCAGAATATTCATGGCAACTTCACCTCCCGAAGAGACCAAACTGTTTGAGCTCTCTGTGACTCCCAGACTGCAGCCCTTTCTGATAGACTTGCATTTGTTGAGATCAAAGACTAATTTGGATGGACAAAACATGTCCTCCAGAACAGTGAGTCAATGATTCATCCACCAAGAAAAAAGAATTTAAAACCAACATAAAACCAAGCAAAAGGAATAGCATCTGGAACTGCTAATCGTCATACATAAAATTACCATACAAAGAGCTACAGAAGGAGAAAGAACTAACTGAACATTTACACAAGCTGAAAGAACATTCATTCTTCTATGTTCTGTCAAAGAAAGGTTCATGGAGACTGATTTGAATATTACACCTTGAAAAATAATTCTAGACTGAGGGGGACAGGGAACATCCTGGAAAGTTTGCTTTCCAACCATGCTCTTAAAGAAACAACAAAAGAATGTTGGTATGAGATACTGCTAAATGTAAAGATGGATCCTGTACCAAGATATCATCCAGGTAAGGAACAAACAAAACACCCTGAGCTCTAATCACAGATAAGAGAGACCCCAGGAACTTTGAAAAACATTCTGGGAGCAGTAGCCAGACCATACTGAAAATAATGATCCCTGTGAATAGGATAGGAAGATAAACATCCTACAGATCTATTGAGGACATGAACTGTCCTTGTTAAGCAAAAGGAAGAATAGTCTGAATAGTTTCCATCCTGAAAAAAAAGGAACCCTGAGGAAAAAATGATTTTCCAGAAAGAGTCTGTAAATGTATTTTTATTTGGAAAAATAAAGAGGTTGGAATAGAAACTTGGACCCAGTTCCAATTCAGGAACCAGAACTAATGCACCCATAGATTCCAGATCTGAAATTGATTGGAAAAAAAAATCTTGAATTTTCATGATTCTTTGGAACATGAGATAGAAGAAATTTTCTCCTGGGAAGACTTGGTCTGGAACCTATTCTGTATTCTTGGGGAATCAAGTTCAGAACACATGGATCTTGAACAGAATGAAACCAAGCCCCCTGAAAAATGAATAGTCTGCCCCTACCAGAAGATCTGGATCAGGTACCACACCTTCATGCAGAATTGGTAGTGGAAACAGGCTTCTTGGACTGTTTAGATCTGTTCCAATTAGAGTTTGGCTTCCAGGAAAAAACGGGAAGAAGTCTTCTTCTAGGATGAAGAGGAGGACTTATGATGGAGAACTTATGGGGTATTTGATGAAAGTTATGAATACACTTAGATGCCCTAGATTTAGACTTCTTATTCTGATGAGGAAAGGCTAAAGAGGCTAAAGCAAGCTTCAGGATCATTAATAATCCATAGAGCATTGGATCAGCACTAACCTGATGACAGGCCGAACATTTAGGCCTGCAAAAAAATAACAAAGCACGCTAAAAGCCAAATGCGTAAATGTCATTGATAAGCTACTTATATAAACAAGCCCAAAATGCCTGACATAATGGCCCCCAGGCTATGATATACCCATAAAAGAGTACCTACTTATAGACTAAAGGCTAAACAGATGCCCAACAACCCCCATGCATACCTGATTGGCACCCATACTACTAGACCATAAGCAGAAAGAACAGTTTCCAGTTGATAGCCAATCCATTGCTGTACACTTGACAGCAGAGGATCTAAATATATGGAGTATAACATTGAACAAACAAGGTTAGGGACCCATCCCCATGACACCTGTGACAGGACTGTGACTATCTCCCATATGGTGTTCTTTCCACTACCTACTCTAAAGACATCCCTCTGTCCAAACAGTAGTTCTCTGAGGGGAAACTGGGCCTCAAATCGGTCTGAGAACCCTTCTCACAAACACCTGGAGCACCTACCTTCTTCACCTTCCTCATGTGAAGACAAAGACAAGACTAGTTTCAAGTAAGGTAGTAGGGATTTTAATGACTCTGGGAGTTTTGGGATCTTAGTCTACTCCCAGTTGTCAGGAGTATAATTCCCAGGAGTAGTGGATTGTGGACTCTCACAACCCATATGAAAGAAATCAAGTTTTAGTTGCTTAGGACTAATATTAATTTCTCTGTTGTACAACTGTAGCAACACAGACCATTACACTATAGTATTTTAATGTTTGTTGTTTCAAGAATTTAAATAACTGTCCTGCTCCAAAACATCCCCTTACTTGTACAGTAGTGCTATTAAAACTTTGAGGTGTGTTAAAGATAGTACTTGTCCCAGCAGAGGTGTCAGCCATATGTCTGGATGTCAGAAACTTTTCTGTGACAGAAACAGAGCTAAAAGAAATGTGGGAAGTTATCAAAGGCCCCTGCCAATTCTATTTTGCTCTTGGTTATTTTTTTAAGATTTCCCTGGCTTTCATGCTGTGGTTTGGAATATTCTTCTAGTTCTTCCCTGTGCTATGTACTGATCTGCTGGTTCCTGATCTCTGCCTGAATCCTGGCTGCTCTCCAGTTTGTTCTACTACTCTGTTTAATAACCTTGACCTGTTCCTGATTACAGAGAGATAAAATCTGAAGGAGCGCTTATAGTAGGCAAGGACTTATCATATAAAGGTGCAAAAATGTAATAGATGGGACATATATAACGTCTCACTTGAAGTTAAAAAGTCTACGTATAGTAAGTCAGAGA
Source organism: Bombina variegata variegata (assembly GCA_905336975.1). Taxonomy (NCBI): domain Eukaryota; kingdom Metazoa; phylum Chordata; class Amphibia; order Anura; family Bombinatoridae; genus Bombina; species Bombina variegata. The sequence continues at coordinate 7,183 of CAJPDP010800182.1, forward strand.
TATATATCAGTGTGAATGTATATATCACGTATGTATTCACAGAGATCTACAATGGATGATAGTAAATCTTATCTTACTTATAAAAGTATAAAATTTATTGCTTATAACAGTGTAACATTCATTATATACAAATACATGGATCCATGAAAAAATACAAAAAATATAAAAAACATAAAAAACACAAAAAAACAATTAAAACCACTTAAAACCACTTAAAAACAATGTAATAGGTGGTCAATGTTATGAAATACCAACAGATCAATATCAATAGTACAGCGCTGATTCAGAAATGGATGAAAAGATGATGAGAAAAAATATATATGTATATATATATATATATAATATATATAAAATTAGTAAAATTAATAGTCCAAATATGTGCAATAGTTCATCATGTGTGACAAACTTAATGGCAGTCCTCCAATTGGTGATTATTCCAAATGTGATGTGAAAAAATTAGCCAAAAAATAGTGCAAAAAATCAGGTAAAAAACAAATAAAAAATATAAAAATGTAAGAAAAAAATGTGGTCAGTGAAAAAAATGCAAATGATGTGAGACAGTCTTAGATTAAAGAATGGCTGTGTATGGATATGTGAATCCAAATTGAAATAAATAATAATCCCTTAGTGTAAAATGATAATTCGAAGAATCCTTGTGAGTTTATGGAAGATCCTCAATTCCTATAAGTAAAAAACAATAGCGACATAGAACAGTATTGTTTAAAATATACATAAAATAATTGAAACAGAGCTCACCATGTAGTGTCAACGCGTTTGGGCCTTTTTCAAGACTATAGCATGGTCTGGTGAGTATGCTCCTTATAAAGATATAGTTAGCCAATCGCAATATTCGCGTTTTTGGCGCCAAAATGTCCGTTTTTTTCAAACCGGATATTGTATACCGGATGTTATGGTATTTTGTCTGATGGCGATTATTTATAACTTACAATCTTCCAATGTATAAAGCGCCTAGAAAAGGCTGGGGTAAGAAAGAGCCACAAGTAAGTGCAAATGGATAGAGATCCTAAAACCTGATTATAAAAAGCTATAGTTCTAATATTATAGTTTAAAATGATATTAGTTTAATACATTGAATATTAATTAATAAAACAATCATACAATAAAAACAGACGTGCAATGAAAAAGGGAATTCCCAAACAGTTAAAAAATATAAAAGTGACAATAAATTCAATGATCCAATATTGATACTGTCAAACAGAGTATATCCAAATCATGTCCAATGAATGTCCAGCAGGATAAGAGTGTCCAAAAAACAAGTGTCCAAATAATGTGTCAAAAAGTCAAATAGTAACAATCCATAAATCCAAAAAGTGTCAAATGCCCATGATGATAAACAACAATGGTGAAAAATGTGAAACAATCCAATAAAGAAATAGAAAAATTAGAAAAAATTAGAAAAATAGGAAAAAATAGAAAAAATAAAAAATAAAAAATTAAAAAATTAATTAAAAATGAAAAGAATCTTTAAAATATGATAAAATGAATGAATGAAAAACAAAAATTGAAAATGAATGAGTGAAAAACAAAAATTGAAACCAAACCACTAATAATGATAAATCCAAAATGTGATGGTGAGAAAATGTGATGGTGAAAAATCCTCCAAATGTGTTCTTAGTAGGGTTCTGTGTTTTGTTGGAGTTAATACTCAGTGTCCTATAAAGAATTAAAACAACATAGCGTAGATTGTACAAATTAAGATATAATTATTAGAAATGTGCTTACCCACTGTTGATGCGTTTCGGCCCCTGGAAGGCCTTTTTCAAGACAATACATTTGAGTGGCATAAGTGGCCATATAAAGGGTAAGCAATTAGGTATGTTTTGGCGCCAAAATGAGCTCTTTTCTGACCGCCTACTTCCTGTTTAAGGTGCATTGTGGGTAAAAACGTTAATTTATAAATAAATAGTTGAAAATAGTAAAAATAGTAAAGATTTAAGATTGATATCTTTAACTTATGTGTAATCTTATTAGAACAAATATATATATATGCATTCAGCTTTAAAACGATATCGTAAATAACATTCCGTGTTAATGACATCACTTCCAGTTTCGGAAATGCCGGAAGTGTGCCGAACAATAGGAAGCTTGAAGTATACAGAGAAAATGCGATATTAATTAATGGCTTTGTCGTGTTCTAATTATATCTAATGTGGCTCTACATATCATATACAAGTTCAAATAAGTAAAAGCAAATCTAAAACGTATATTGTATATGAACTTATTTGAACTTGTTATGATAAGTAGAGCCACATTAGATATAATTAGAACACGACAAAGCCATTAATTAATATTGCATTTTCTCTGTATACTTCAAGCTTCCTATTATTCGGCACACTTCCGGCATTGCCGAAACCGGAAGTGATGTCATTAACACGGAATGTTATTTACTATATCGTTTTAAAGCTGAATGCATATATATATATATATTTGTTCTAAGAAGATTACACATAAGTTAAAGATATCAATCTTAAATCTTTACTATTTTTACTATTTTCAACTATTTATTTATAAATTAACGTTTTTACCCACGATGCACCTTAAACAGGAAGTAGTCGGTCAGAAAAGAGCTCATTTTGGCGCCAAAACATACCTAATTGCTTACCCTTTATAAGGCCACTTATGCCACTCAAATGTATTGTCTTGAAAAAGGCCTTCCAGGGGCCGAAATGCGTTGACAGTGGGTAAGCACATTTCTAATAATTATATCTTAATTTGTACAATCTACACTATGATGTTTTAATTCTTTATAGGACACTGAGTATTAACTCCAACAAAACACAGAACACTACTAGGAACACATTTGGAGGATTTTTCACCATCACATTTTCTCACCATCACATTTTGGATTTATCATTATTAGTGGTTTGGTTTCAATTTTTGTTTTTCACTCATTCATTTTCAATTTTTGTTTTTCATTCATTCCTTTTATCATAGTTTAAAGATTCTTTTCATTTTTAATTAATTTTTTAATTTTTTATTTTTTATTTTTTATTTTTTATTTTTTCCTATTTTTTCTAATTTTTTCTAATTTTTCTATTTATTTATTGGATTGTTTCACATTTTTCACCATTGTTGTTTATCATCATGGGCATTTGACACTTTTTGGATTTATGGATTGTTACTATTTGACTTTTTGACACATTATTTGGACACTTGTATTTTGGACACTCTTATCCTGCTGGACATTCATTGGACATAATTTGGATATACTCTGTTTGACAGTATCAATATTGGATCATTGAATTTATTGTCACTTTTATATTTTTTAACTGTTTGGGAATTCCCTTTTTCATTGCACGTCTGTTTTTATTGTATGATTGTT
>CAJPDP010800217.1:0-11445 GCA_905336975.1 Bombina variegata variegata
TGGAGCTTGAGGGCCTGTGCAGGCTTGCCAGAAACAGCAGTTATGAAGCAGCGGTCTGCTCTGAGCAGGTGGACAGACATCGCCGCAATTCAACCCGATCGAGTACGATCGGGTTGATTGACACCCCCCTGTTGGCGGCCAATTGGCCCCGAATCTGCAGGGGGCGGTGTTGCACCAGCAGCTTACAAGAGCTGCTGGTGCAATGCTGAATACGGAGAGTGTATTGCTCTCTGCATTCAGTGAGGTCTGACGGACCGGATCCGCACTTTCGGATCAGTTCCGACAGAAATTTGTTAAATAGGCCGCTATAGCTCTAAGTTAACATTTTTATGCAAACATATTTTTCACATTTTTAAATAGTGCTCTTTCCTATGCAAAATTGAATTTCTTGAGTTTGTAAGTGAATAAGTACGCCATCTTTTCATATTTTCTATATATATATATCCTTGCCTTGCATTTATTTCAGCATGTTCCATCTCCGATGCTGCATGTCAGCACGTCCACTAAACTTTTCATCACCTTGCCCCACATGTGTTCTTTGACCATTTCACTATCTATTGCAAGATTCTTAAAAGTAAACTTTTTACACCCTCTCTCTATAACCTCTACCTGTCTCTGACATTCTCTCTTTGAAACACATTCTCCTCCTTCTCTTGCTGCTTCTGAATTCATCTTCTCCATATAACCAGTTTAAATTCTCTTTAACTTTTTTTTGTACTCATTTTTTATAGAGGATCTCATACCTAACAACATTTTCTCGGAGTCCTCCCGGAACAGGTAGGTGAGGGATCTTATGGTCGATTGCCAAGTGATGTTTAGTGGACACAACCATGGCCAGAGGGTTAGATTGTCGTTGTTCATGTCATGTATGAAGTTTGAGCCTGTTGTAGGTGGTGCCGGAAACCACAACATTTGCGCTAATCTGAAAATCTCAGGAAGGACAGCAGGAAGACCTCCAAGATGTGACAATCCTGTAATATCTGGGACCATTGGAAGGTATGATATTGTAATATAAAGGGACATTAAACTGCTAGATAGAACTACAGTATATTGGTTAGGGCTCAACATGCTTTTTTTCCCCTCCTGTGCCTCTAGCTTTTTAAAGCAGTTCTCTTATTTAGCCTATTACAGATGCCAGTTGGCAAAGCCCTGCATCTTTATACTGGGCACCGCCATCTTGTAACGCTCGTATTCTTGTATCCTGTGACAGAAGCAGTGCGTATTCACAGATCAGCGTTGTTGCTGGCATTTTACAGCTTGCAGTTTTGGTTAGCTTGCACAATAGAAAGCAAAAACGTTGCATATTTGCAGGCTTTTTACACAGTTTAAAAGTTGCATAACAAATATAAAAATGCATTTAGGAACTAACTACATTTATTACAAGCACAGTCAGCATACTAATAGCAATCCCTGCACTATCCAAAAGTATAGGACGTGCTATGTTTCAGCAGATTGTATGTTATTCTCAGTGCAAGACCGATCATGAGATAACCTGTGCTATATATTGAGCTGAATTTGTATTCTAACCCTATATTAAAAAGTCCTTTCAGCACCTGACTGGGACAATTTGCGATGGCTCAGAGCCATCATTAGCACTCAAGGGGTTAAGAAAACATATTACAAATTATGCTATCTAGCAATGATGTCATTAAAAAATTATATTTTGTTTGAATCCAAAGAATAGAATAATGAGTGTGTCTTTACAGAGTTTATTCTAAAGTCAACTTCCTATTAAAATATAATTCAGATATATAAAAACATACATATAAAATTACATATATAAAAATACTTGGGGCGGAGCTAACCACTGAGTCAGATAGTCGCATAACAGGGGAGCTCCGTCTATAATATATTGCTTTTTGTTTATTGAGCTATTCCAGAGAAGAAAAGTACTACACTGCCTACAAGTTTCACCAGGTACACATGGCTGAGAGATTTTCATCCTCCTGGAGTCCTTCTGGGTGACAGCCCATAGCGGGTCCTGCTGAAACCTATACTTACTGCTTCTTGAACTTCGGGGCTAACCTGCATCAAGAGTCCAGACTGCATTTCCGGAGGGTCGGGGCTCTGCTCCAGAAGATAGGCAGCTAAGTTGGATAGAGAAGCGACACAACTGTGCCTACATCGGGACCACCTCCATTCTGTGGCCCCGCAACTTCTTTAACCAGAGACCGGACCAGTCACTGCTGCCTGACGCAACTGGTCGGGTATTGGTGCCTTTGAACCGTCGGGTTGAGTGACAGGGGTTTGGCCGTATCTGTGGAGATCCTGAGAGAACAGTCAGCTGCTACTCACACGTGGATTGGAGAGAAGCAGACAGAGTGAAATTGGCGTAAAAATCCGCTATCTTACCCCCTTTCATCCCTGGGAACTGTGCGCTGCCGATGCCATAGGTGAGCCATTTCCCTTAATATTAGAGTCATCAGGGTTTACACCGGAGTCTCTCCAGACTATCTGAAGGCTGTACTTCCATTGGTGTCCTGGCTCACACGGACAAACCTAGGTACATTGGAAAGATGCGGAACCTCATTGTGGGATCAAGGGAGTTTGCTACTGCATTTTAAGTGGGTGCCAGCATTAAATACAACTAGTAGCCAATATACCCTAATCCCATGCAGGAGGACACGGAATACCTCATCTCTCCTATATTTCTCCTATACAGTGTTTATACAAAGGTCCTCCCTAGTCAGGCAAATAGCAGCTGTTTTTGCACGACAGGCTATAGCATCCATATGAGAAAGGCTCCCATTCATATTGATTAAAGCTTATTACTTTTGGGGCATAAACTGCTACCTCACCCCACGCACTCTCTGTCCCTCCTTCAGGTAGCCACGCAACTTAACCAAAGTGCTCCTCCTACATTTCTACATTATTTTGATCCTCTGGGATTTATCTTCAAGGTATTATACTATTCTGGCACTCCAGGGAGACCCCAGGTTTAGTTCTCAGGAACTTGTGAGGAACCCCCACAGGACTGTACAGTGACCTGGGGTCTAACTGGAACATAACCCATATTTGTATCCACAAGGGTTCACAGCTAATTACCACCCAGCTCAGGTCTGAATCAGCATATCACACAACAGGCCCTTTGAGATAGACACCCCCATTAGCCTTGTGTTGGGGCGACACTTTTGGTCATTGTGCAACTCATATGCTGGATTACCTTATAGCTGCTGCACCAGCTTATGTACCTCTGCTGCCCAAACACAGAGTGGAGTGTGATTATTATATGTTTGTTTTTTCCACGTTCACTTAGTGCAACTAAAACAGTTTAAGGGATTGTTAAATTGACCTGCTGTGAGTCTCACATACCCTGTAACTCAACATCTAGTTTGCTGTGATTTATATTGCTCTTCTGTATATTTTATTTGCATTGTTTATTGGGTCAGTGCAGATTGCGAGTCTCACAAGTGGAGATTGGGTGCTGTGGGCCCCCTTGCGCCTCTCCCTTTCTGGCCCAGCTTGTCAGGGTTGGTCACTTCCCCTCCCCCTTTCCCCTTCCTACTGGTCGTATCCCTTTTTCCCTGAGGTGCGCGGGGGTCTGTAGGGTCCGTATTTTCTGTGAATGATTGTAACCTCATTGGGCCTTTTACAGATAATAGGTATGTTATAGGCTATTATGTTGCTGTTTTAGTCTATACAAGTATGCAGTGACTGGTCCCGCTCTCTCTCATTCTAAGACTAGCTTCATATGTTCTAGACTGTTTCACTAGCTTAACATGCTTTAGAATTAGGTTATCAATAAGGTGCAGGGTTTGTTTGCTTTTATGTCCCCTACAGAGTTTACAGTGGTCAGGGTGGGCCATCTTGAAGGATTGTAATTAACTCTTTAACTATATCAACCATGCCGCACTCCTCCAGAAGGAGCCCTAGGACCCCAGCTGCTATTAAAAAGACTGTCCTTGATCATTTTTCACAACCACACAAAGAGTCTAATCCCCAGAGGAGAGAAGCTAGTGACCACGAGTCGCAAGATGAGGGCTCTCAATCGAGTTCCCAATCTGTTGCCCACCTGAATCACTACATTACAGAAAGCACTATGTACAAAATGCTAGCGGCACAGACCAAATCTATCACTGCAGAGATCCAGAGAAGCTCAGCAGAACTCAGGAAAGACATAGCGGAAATTGGAGACAGGGTGGACACACTTGAGCGTCAACATGATGACCTTGCCACCGACCACTCGAATCTACTCTCATATGCCGAGAACCTTGCAGAGCAAATCACTCAGCTCGAATTAAATTAGCTGACGTGGAGGATAGGACTAGAAGGAACAACGTCCGTTTGCGAGGCATCCCTGACAGTGTAGAAGTAGGGGATCTACAAGAATTCCTCAAATCACTTTTTTCCGCACTTTTGGGTCCTCTGGAGGGCACTTTGCACGTCATGAAGCGGGCCCATAGGGCTGTTAGGCCAAGGTCTATGTCATCTGATAAGCCACGGGATGTAGTGGTTTGCTTTCACCACTTCACTCTTAATGCAGGCAGCCTTTAGCAAGCCCGTTCTTCCTGACACCTAAGGACATACAGCTATTACCGGATCTCTCTTCTCATACGTTGCAACAACGCAGGCAGTTTGCCCCTATCACCACCCAACTCAGGAAGGCTAACATCAAATATAAATGGGGATTCCCCACTAAACTTATTGTTGCAAAGGATAATCAGACTCATGTAGTGTCCTCTCCCTCCATGGGCAACACTCTCCTGGCTAATTGGGGTCTCCTTATGGACCCGGAAACCCAGGTGGCGACCCATTCTAGATTAAGGGTCTCGGCCCCTGCATGGTCACTTAAAGAACAGAGATCTAAGTGGCAGAAACCCAGCCTACCTGACCACATCCTGAGGCCTCAAGCCTTACCTACCTGAAGCTTTTTAGATGCAGTAGGGTGAATGTACGCTGTTAAATGCCGTTGAAAAGCACCTCCTAATTTTTTGTACTCAGTATAGTTTCTGTTAGAATTTTTTTGCTAGTTTCTTATGTTTACTATGTTTGTATTGAGAGCGGGGCTACTCACTCTGGCCCTTATTCCCCAGGTTCGCGTTAGCTCCCCCCAGACACTGGAGCCCGTATTAGGGCTCCACATAGGTGGACTACTTCCACCAAATTCCTATTTCCCTCCTTTTTAAGATTTATATTCCATCCCCACTATTCTCTGTTTTTAGACTTTACATTTGCTTTTAATTTTTAAATTTAGATTTGCTTTTAGACCTTGTCTTTGATCAGGCACTCCTTCAGCTTTTCCCTGTGGATTATTTTTTCTGCCACCCTGATACCCTGGACCTTGTATGGTCTATGAATATATACGTGTCCTTGGTCTGACCACGACCAGGTCATAATGTTCTAAACACACCACCAGATCTAGACCCTCTTGGAGGTTACCCCATCACCTTTTGTCAGACATCCCCTTTAGAGAGGAACTTAGGAAGCAAATACATTTTACCCTGCATATTAATGATTCTCCTGAGATCCGAGAGGACATGATTTGGGGGCGTTTAAGGCCACTACTCGCGTTCTATTTATACGCAAACAGGCCCATCTGAGGAAACAGGCTGGCCTCTCCCTGTCCCAGGCACGCTGTAAGTTTTGGTCTCTAAAACTGCAAGGACGCAACTCAGACACCACAGACATTGGGCAGGAGGTTAAGGACCTCAGAAGGCACATAAGTCAACTAGAATTTTAAAAAACCCAAACTAACCTCTTTAAACTAAAACAGCTTATGTACTCGAAAGGTAACACAGCGGACACCATTCTTGCTAACAAACTAAGGCAGCGTGTAGGCGCATCTCAAATACATGAGCTCAAGCAGGGCACACAGTCCTTCAGACTCCCTTCCTTAATTGGCCAGCAGTTTAATAAATACTATTCTAATCTCTATAACATTCAGGATGGGGCGACGTTTAGACCAACACCTTCTGAAGCTATAGGCCCATTCCTGCGCTTCCTGAAGCTTCCCATCTTAGACGGGGCCCACTTCGAACTCATAGATGTTCCCATCACATGCCAGGAGGTCAAACAGGTTATCAAAAACCTGAAACCCCTTAAAGCCCCTGGCCCGGACGGGTTCTCAGCAATCTTCTATAAGATATACCTTCATGAGACAACGCCCATCCTCACTAGATTCTTTAGCTTAGCAATGGATGAGGACAAATTTCAAAGTGAGTTCCTTGAGGCCTCTATTATTGCAATACTTAAACCTAACAAAGACCCAACCCTTTGTGCTAATTACAGTCCCATCTCACTCATCAATACTGACATTAAAATATATTCCAAAATTCTGGCCAATAGGTTAGCGAGATTACTTCCAGTCCTTATTAACCCTGATCAAGTGGGTTTTATTTCTGGAAGGGAGGGCCCAGACAACACCAGGAGACTGCTGAACATTCTCTTAGAGGCTAAGAGGCTGAATAAGCCCCTTGCTGTGCTCTCCCTCAATGCCGAGAAGGCGTTCGACCGGGTCCGATGGGAGTATTTGTGGAGGGTCCATGAAACCTTCCAGTTCCCGACTCAGATCTTTCAGGCAGTGAGGGCTTTGTACTCGGCTCCCACGGCCACGGCAAGGGGTTTAGGGTTTAGTTCCGCACCCTTCTACATTTCTAACTGCACACAACAGGGCTGTCCTCTCTCCCCCATTCTTTTTGCACTAGCAATTGAACCCTTAGCTGCCGCCATTAGAGCAGACAGGGAAATTGAAGGAGTCACGCTCCATGGTACGGTACACAAGGTGGCCCTATTTGCCGATGACACCACAATCTTTTCCTCCAAACCCCTAAAAACAATCCCCAGACTCTTATCCCTCCTAGAGACCTTTAGCACCCTTTTGTTCTATAAAATAAACCAAAATAAATCTGAAATATACACATATGGCTTCGCAGAGGACATCTCCAAAAGTCTACATGATAGATATTCTTTTATAACTAACGACACCCATATCTCTCATTTGGGAGTCAAACTCTCCAATTCACTTTCCCAAATGATAGATGACAACTATAAACCCCTACTTTCTGAACTACGCTTATTAGTTTGGGCAGAATGGAAGCCTAGCTTTGACACCCTATGGCTCCCCAGCTTTGAGACTTAGGATATCCTTTCACCACCTGTTGGAGGCGCCCGTGGACCCACATCAGTACTGCCTGTTTTGAAAACTTTAATATAACCCTTGTTTATCCCACTTCAGTCCTACATTTCCCTCCCCTGTAATCCCCCCCCATTCCTCCTTCCCTCCCCCCCTCTACTTCTGGATCATATAGACAGACTCAATTTGCTCCCTTAGGTGAATGAAGGAGATCAGGGATCTCTATTTGCATATTGATCTTATTATGTTGTCATCGTATATGTTATGTTGTATCTTTATTTTTGTATCCATACGTGACTTTGAGTATGTAGTACGCTTTGGTCGTACAGCTGTTGTATTTATTCCTGAAAAACAAATAAAATATTTAAAAAAAAAAAATACTTAACAAAATGTCCAGAATTCAAATCAGAGACATCTCCCTGGGAAGTCTTAATGATAACCACCTTAAAACTTGTGCTATTAGACATTTATATGGTAAGGTACCTTACTTTGTGGGAGACCCGTTGAAAGAATCTCTGCCGTTCTTATATACTGAGTAAGTCCCTCAGTGAGATTACCCAAATCCATATGTAACATTACTTTCTATCTCCCTGTGACTTGCGATCCCAAATACAATGTTGCAAAGATGGACTGCTATATTTATATGCTCTTTGAACGTTTTCTTCTTGCTGTGTTGATCAACATCAATTTCTGGATACAGTTGCAAAGTCTCAGTGAGTGCCAGTATACGTTTGCGCTCTTTTAACGCCCTCTCCTTGCTTCACCTCTGTGTGGCTGTGTTTAACAGTCCTTTAAGCTGTTATGGGATTTAGATCCACGCACTGGAGATTGCAGACAGAGGGGGGATCCCTAAAAACATCCAGATGCTCGGTCTTTGAATTTGCACCAAGTTCACTGTTATGCGCCAAATTTGTTGTTGGATATTACTGTTGTAAAAAAGAGGAATATTTCCTTTATGAGATGGAGTATGTTCTACTCATTTCATCTGCCTTGGACTTTATCAAAAAGAGAATGAAGCAAATTTGATAATAGAAGTAAATTGGAAAGTTGTTTAAAATTGTATGTTCTATCCAAATCATAAAATAAAAATGTGGGGGTTTCTGTCCCTTTAATAGAAATAGATTCTAAATGATCCTGTTTGTCAAATAAACATTTAAAAACTAATTAAAGCACAATTTATATATTAAAAACTTATACTATCTCCAAATTTATTTGATAATCTACTGATATATGCCACTATTTTAAGTTATATAAACTGTGGGGGTTTATGGCGGTTTGGTGTTATTAGCCTAGGCTGCGGTGTATTTATTTTGCTGTGCAATATATTTAAAAGGGATGTTGGTGGCAATGCTGCTTGGAATATTTTTTGCCGGCATCGCTACCCATTGTGATATATAGTGAAACGCCTCTCGGGGATGCTGCTTTTAAGCAGTAATATCAGCACATTTGAATATTTTGCTGACTTTCTCAGCATGGCAATGGATCCCTTTTGAATATCTCTCATGGCACGTTCAATCATCAGGGCCTTAGTGAGAGAAGAACATCCTCTGCAAAAATTCTGTGTGGGAAGACGAGAAGATTGAGAGTAATAGATCCAATGAGAGAGAGTGTATGTAAGAGCCAGTCTGTGGCAGGGGGTGAGCTGAAGAAACCTAGCAGTGTAGGAAGGAACCAGATTGTGAAGGGCAGGTCCCATGAATTCAGCTTTGAGAGAGGTGGATGGCAACTTAAAGTTGATCTATCCTGCAGGAAAAAACAAACAAAGTAATGAAATGTCCAGTAGGGCCATAACCCCCTCTGAATACTGCCTCAAAGGGTTCTGATTGAGGGGCTGACAGAGGTAGAAAAACTTAGCTCTTCTATGTTCAGTCCTGGCATACTCCACTGACGCAATATAGGCAGATGTTCCCACACTGCTGAGCGACAAAGGAGAAAATCTCTGTGTTCAGCTGGCTTTCTTCACTGCAAGTTCATCTTGAACTCCTATTATTCCCACTCAAACAAAAGTTTCCTATATCAGCGCTCCAACAATGCTTAATGTTTGTGAACATGTAAAAGATCTGCTAAGGGGGTATCACAGTGCAAACAATGTTCTGTTAGGGAACACAGTACCTTTTTTCCTCCGGTCGTTTCAGCAGTTGCTTAGCAAACTTTCCCGGTCCCGGTCAGTTCCCCTTGAGTGAATCTCCTCCCCTTGCTTCTTCGTCACAACCGAGTGTGACCAATGAGGCCAGCTTCCAAACACAGCAGCCGCAATCGGCGCTCCCCGCAAACCACCAGCAGACCTCTGTAAGTCTGCAGAATACACGCAAAGCCACAAAAATAGAAAAAGGCGAGTCGGGGCCACAGGTTAAGATTTATAACTTAACTTTTATTGCCACACAAAAGAGTAATAAAATATTGCACTCAGCGTTAAAAACAAAAAGAGCAAGGACAGCAGCGGTCTGACATGTTTCAGCTATCTGCCTAACTCATAGACCGTGATGTCACTAGCTCACAGCCTTCTTAAATTTAGTAATCACACTGACGTAAACATGCAGGGTGTTCATGCAGCTACAGTTAACTCTTTTGATTCTGGATTACAATTAACAGTATAGCAATGCGACAATGGTATATTTAAGTGCATCTCATTTCATTTTGTTAACATATTACCTGAGTATTGTAACAGAGTAAATGAACTGTATTATATAACACTACTTATTTACATAATATGGCAAGATCATAAATGATATGCTTAAAAGTACATTGAAGAGAGCAAAAATATGTGCATTGTATTATGAATCATACAAAACCGGAAAAAGCAATTTCTCAGTTGGTTAATCAAACCAGTGAAACATTATGCTGTCTGACCTTAGAGCTCATTTATGACTTACGAAATATAAGTATTAATAGAGATGACCTATTGTGTATAACATATAATATGCCCTAATAGGTTCCTATTAAGTGTTACAAATAGTATATGAAATGTTAAATGCTAGGGGAGATAGAGTAAATTAACTCTATGTATTAACTTCAAGGAAAAAATAAAAATCCCAAGTTGTAATTGCTATAATCTACCTTAATATTAGGGAAATTATGTTTATGAATGGCAAAGAAATAACGGTGAAATAGTTCAAAAGATCAGTGGAGCTGTTATCTCCAACAGTTGATCAAGTCTGTTTGTATATTTAGACCGTCTGGTACCCTTGTCTTGAGCTTAAAGATCCAAAATGCTTCTCGCATATGAAGCATTTTGTCTCTGTCACCTCCTCTTTTGGGAACTCGCACCCATTCAATGACTTGCCACGCTAGATAATCAATCTTACTGTTGTGGCAAAACTTGAGATGTCGTGCCACTTGTGAATCTGGATCCTCTGACTTTACATCATAGATGTGCTCTTTGATCCTATCTCTGGCCTCCCTTGTGGTGAGACAAACGTATTGCTTTAAGCATTCCTTACATGTAACAAGGTACACTACATGCGTGCTGCGACAATTAGTGCAAGCATCATTTATGAAGACCCTCTGGGTGTTCGTAGATTGAAAAGTTTTGCCTGTCATTGTATATGAACAGGCCTTGCATCTCGTTGCACCACACCTGTAGTGTCCTTTACACTCTAACCAGCTAGTGGGTTTACCCAAATCCACTCTTATTTCACTGGGGGCCAGGATATTGCCTAAGGTTTTGTTCTTTTTGGGAATGCATTTGCATCCCTTAAGCGCTATGTCATAAAGGTCCTCATCTCCTTTTAGAATGGGTAAGCATTCTTGAATGATGTTAGCAATTTGGTCAAATTGCTTGCTGTAGTTTGTAACAAAGATCGGACTGTTCTTCATATCTGTTCTCTCAGTATTTTTACTGGTATGTAGCATATCGCTTCTTTCCATTCTGGACACCATATGATAAGCTTTTGTGATCTGTTTCCTGGAAAACCCTCTTTTAAGGAATCTATCCCTAAACTCTTTGGCAATTTTGTGATATTCTGACAGCGAAGAACAATTTCTTCTTAGGCGAATAAATTCGACTTTAAGTATACCAAAGCTAGTATGCTTAGGGTGCATGCTTTTTGCATGCAAGATACTGTTTCCTGAAATGGGCTTGCAGTGTAATCTTGTAACAACCTTACCACCTTCACTGTAGAGAGAAAGGTCTAAAAATTCAATGCTTAGATCATTAGTTGTACTCGTAAACTTCAAGCCCACATCATTTTTGTTAATATCAGTGACAAAATCAGTACATTCTTGTGCAGTCCCCTGCCAAATTAGGAGGAGATCATCGATATACCTCCTGTACATCACAATCCTTCCCCTCTGGCGGCAGTTCTCTCCATATATATGGGATAGCTCCCACCACCCCATATATAGATTAGCAAAAGAGGGGGCAAATGTAGCCC